>JAXGGA010008545.1:0-56249 GCA_038373865.1 Uloborus plumipes | reverse complement strand
CAACAAACTTGCGGTTCGCTCATGACACATGCAGTCACATGCGTTGATCCGCATCGCATGGCTTTGAACAGTAGCTATGTCGAAAAACACTTTTCTGTTTTCTTCTGGTTTCAATGATGGGAAGTGTGGAAAAGGTTGTATAGCAATTGACATTTTTTTTTTCAAAATATTGAGCATCAAATTATTGAGCTCATACTTAAATGATCATTAAGGTTTAAGGATTAACTTGAACTAAAGTATATACTGCAATTAGAATCTTTACTCAAACTAATATTGATCAGTGTCTAAGAAGAAAGGTTCCGCTTGCCGAGCAAATGGTTGATCTGCGAATATCTGGAAGGAATTGATGCTTCAACCTCAGAAACTGCAGAAACTTGCCACTATGCACTTGAAAAACTTGCACCAAAGAAAACTAAAAAATGCTGCAAAAATTAAAAGAAAGGGGTGAAATAGCAAGAATTTTTATTGACTTGACGCAGATGTCGGAATTATTACTGAGGTTTATACGATGATGATTCTTCTTCAGCCAACTTTAGATAGACAATGCCACTTAGTGATTTCAACTTCCTTTTCCACTCCAATCGTGGACCAATAGCTAATTTCTAAACCGTTAGAGATAAGCATATAGTTTATTTAGGAAAAAATCTCCAAATTACGAAAGGAATTTTGGGTCTATTCAATGTTTTTCAAAAAATCAAATTTTGAAAGAGTTACGAAATTTAAATTTTTATACAGCCCCCCAGTCCTATCAATCATATTTAGTAAAACATTCTTGACACTGTAACGTTTAAAGCTGAAAAAAAATCACTCTTCTACCACAAAAATTGACCGAGTTATGACGTTTTGAAAAATCAAGATTTTGAAGGATTTCGCATACGGTCCCTTAAGCGATCTCTCGATGACGTCATGAAACAATGCAAAATCTTGATTTTTCAAAACGTCATTACTCGGTCAATTTTTGTGGTAGAAGAGTGATTTTTTTTTCAGTTTTAAACGTTACAGTGTCAAGAATGTTTTACTAAATATGATTGATAGGACTGGGGGGCTGTAAAAAATTTAAATTTCGTAACTCTTTCAAAATTTGATTTTTTGAAAAACATTGAATAGACCCAAAATTTCTTTCGTAATTTGGAGATTTTTTCTTAAATAAACTATATGCTTATCTCTAACGGTTTAGAAATTAGCTATTGATCCACGATTGGAGTGGACACCCTGTATATATACACTCAGGCACATTGAAAATAGCGACCCAAGAAGAAATCGTCGGATTGAAATGAAATTTAATACACATAATGATACAGATGAGAGACTCACTTGATCTTAAAATCAAGACAATTAAACTAATACATGGTGAGCAACGACACAAATACAGGGAATATGTACAATTTCGAAACTTGGCAAATAAGTACAGCGAAATGTGATATGCAAATGATCCAAGTTTTGTGCCATGCTCATACACGCCGAAATGGTGTTTAAATCAGGAAGGGGGTTCTTAACCGTCCAACGTTACGTTGATGATATTCTTCGACCCCATGTAGGACCTTTCCTAAATGGCCTCCCAGGGGCAATTTTCCATCAAGATAATGCTCGTCCGCATACAGCAAGAGTTGCTCAAGACTTCCTACGTCATTTTCAGACTCTTCCATGGCCCGCTCCCCCAACTTATCCCCTATAGAGCATGTGTGGGATCAGCTAAAACGTCAGATGCCATCGTGTCACTCTGTGCGTTATTTGGAGTTGGCTGTTACAAATTTGTGGGCCCATCTGCCTCAGGACAACATCAGGCGTCTAATCAACTCAATGCCGGACCGTGTGGCGGCATGTATTGCAGCTAGAGGTGGTCCAACGCGCTATTGAAATTGCTCTGTATTTGTGTCCTTGCTCACCATGTATTCTTTCAATTGTCTTGATTTTGAGATCAAGTGAATCTCTCATCTGTATCATTATGTGTATTAAATTTCATTTCAATCCGATGTTTTCTTCTTGGGTCGCTATTTTCAATGTGCCTGAGTGTATATATATATATATATATATATATATATATATATATATATATATATAGATATATATATATATATATATATATATATATAAGTCAATAAACCAAGAATTAAAAAAAAATATTTGTACAATTTGTATTTTGAGTTGAATGTTATGAAATATTCTGCTTTTTTTCATAACAGCAAAATATATGTCAATTAACGAGTCAAAAATAACCGTAGGTTACCCGTACAATTGCTCAGATACATTTCAACACACTTTAACAACAAACATTAATTTCTTTTTAATATTTTTATGTCTCTAAATTACACTTCTCTCAATTTTAATTGAAACCCGAGTCGTTTTTTTTTCTTTAAGAGACGTCTGAGACAACAATTAATCTCAACACAACTCTACGCAGAGACAGCGAGGAGGTGCAAGATCGGGGCATCCTTGGTGGCGCTTCAAGACCGCGAACATTCGCAGCAATTCGAAGTTTGAGAACATTTCGGGAGCAGCGTGGGATGTAAACAGCGCCAGTCCTCTTTTGCTCTGCTTTTCCCCCATTCAGGATAAGATTGCGATCTCGTAAGCATGCAGCATGGGGGCGTGAAGAGGAATCATCCTAGCTACTAATATAATTGGACTAATAAAGTAAGTTTGGTGTATTTTACTGATTTTTTTTTCTTATAAAATTACTTTGTTATTCTGTGAGAATTAAGTATTGTTCTACTAAGCGATTACGTATTAAATTTTTTCAACTTTAAATACAGTATTTGGAACACGAAGGAAAACATAAATTTGTATTTTACGGCGAAAGCAAATAATTATCACTAATAAGCATTATTAGTGAAGAGCAATATTTACTAAATATATGGTATTTAACAAAAAGAAAGCATAAACTTAGTAATTTAATAGGAGTTTTGAAAGTAATAAGTTTAAACTGAGTCATTAAAGAAAAGGTGATGTTAGAATTAAAGTTTTTTAGAAGTAATTTTTCGAAAAAATCATAGGATGAATTTGTTCCTTATATTTTGTCAAGGGAGGAGGGGGGGGGGTGGATCTTTAAAAAGGATGCTTTACTTTTAAAGTTTGATGAACTATTAAGAAAGTTATGATAACTTTTCTCTAAAAACGCGAGCGTGCGCGAAGCCCTTGATAAATAATCTATGAAGATAATTGTGTTTTATCACGTTAAAAAGTGTTTTCTTTTCTGAATTTGATGCAACAACTGTGGTATAGAATTCTGTAATAACTTTGGATTTTATATTCATTGAAATTCGGGTCAGAATTCAGCTGAAAGAAATTACGGCTCTCCAAAACGTACTTTCTGACAAAGAGGGCACCAAAAATACGAGTTTCGAGATTTTTTTTTTCTCATTTTGACAAAAATAGAACGAAAGTTCAAAGTACATCAATGAGTTTGAATTACGTATTCATGAAAACTTGGATAAAAATTTTCCTGAAGAAGTTTCGGAGAAATTGGTATTCAAACTCATAATCTTCGGATTACACAGGTGTTCAAAAAAAGTTTTTGAATAGCTGCATGGAATGCTTTGACTGCTTTAATGTTTTTCAGTGTGCTGAATCCGAATATGAGTTTCATTTTTAGCCTACTTTCCCGTTAAAAATAAAAGTCGAAAAAAGCATTAATGCATCTAAACACATCGCCCAAGTAAAAAAAAGGCAAAAAGAAATAAAAAAGTAAAATAAATATCAGAAAATTAAAAATTGGAAAGTAGGGTTTTGAAATAGGGGAAAATGTGTGTCTGTCGGTCCATCTGTCTGTCTGCCCCCTCCCCCTCGATAACTTTTGAACTAACTGTCCGTTTTGGACAAACTTTTTTTTTGTTCGAAAGATCTTATCAGGGATATTTTATTCTCGTATTTAAATTTTCGATTTGAACTATTTTTCGTTCAAAATTGAACCGTTCAAAAAATCTATTACCTGTATTAACTTTTGAGTGAAGAGTCCGATTTGAGCAAACTTTGCTTTGTTCGAAGGATCTCAGCAAATATACTTCATTCACGTTTTAAAATTTTTGATTTGAACACTTTTTCGTTCAATACTGAACCGTTTAAGCAACCTTTCCTCAATTAATAACTTTTGAGTAAACAGCACGAATTGAGCTTTTTTCTGTTCAAAATATCTCGGCGCGGACACCTCACTCCCATATTTCACTTTTTAATTTGAACAATTTTTCGTTCAATTTTGAACCGTTAAAAAAAAAAAAAAAACAACATTAGCGCCTACGGGAAATTTAAGTTGAATGTTGATTATGAACTTAAAAGCGGATTACCTTCAAACTAACTTTGTAAGAAAATGGTTTTGAGATGAATAATGTATGTAAAGTACTTTTCTGAATAATCTGCTCTGAGGACTCTGATTCAGATTCTGACTGGCAAAAATGCGGAACATGGCAGAAATGCAGGCTCAGAAAATAAATGACTGACCGTGCAGACGACTTTTTGCTTATTTATTTATTTGTTTCACTTCTTTTATTATTACTTTTTTTTGACAGACGATTTTTTTTTTTGTAACAAAAATGTTTCATTTACGAGAACATTTTATTATTTGTTAATTTTTAATAAATTGGCAACGGATTAAAAATGAAATTCGAGGCACTTTATTAACGAACGAGTTTTTTTTTTTTTTTTTTTGATAAAATGCGTTTTGACGTGCTGTGTGTTTTAAATTTTTTTCCCTTTGAAAACAATTGAGGGATATTTCTACGAAAGAATTATAACAGTTACATTCTTTAAAATGTGCTACTAGTTTATTTATTCGTTTATTTACTTTTTACGTGTCTATTTCATCTGATGAGAGTGGTGTATCTTGTTTTTAGAAATCGACTTTATGTGCTAAAAAGGTAATTTTCAGTCTCGGATAATCAAGAGAATATTGATCAGATGCTAGATTGCCGATGTCGACGTATGGGAAAGTAGGCTCGTGTAGTTCTTAACAGAAATTCTTGTTTTCTACCACGTATAGATTTTTTGCAACACATAAGGGCTTAATTGTCAAAGTCAAAAATTAAAAGTGAAAAAGAAAATTTTGTATTTATAGGCAAAAATATCATTGTCTTCGTAATCGGTTTATGATAAAATAAATAAGGCTAAAGTTTTCGGAAGGTAACGATGATATTTATATAACCACTCATGACTTCATACTCTATTATTTTCTTAGAAAAATAAATTTCCTCTGTTCGGGGACATTTACTGCTTTGGAGATGTGAGCAAATTCTTCAGAAAAGTACATCAACTGGTCACAATGAGATTTTCCTCCATCGTATGCAACACTCAATCTCTGAAGAAACGAAATTAGAGTAATTTATCTCTGCGAAATATTGTTTAGTCGTTAATGGATTGATAGTAAAGCTTTTATCTCAAAAATAACCGCTGCGTCAGTCCCACAGCTTCCTCAGTGAAAGAAATTAGAATAATTACTGCCCCGAAATAAAGATTCTCTTGCAATAAACCAAAAACGAAGTTAGCACATTTCGTCACTTCAAGCTTTGTTATCGTCTTTCAAAAGCCCTTAGATATAGACTCAATAATTCTTCTTAAAAGATCACAAGATTATGTTGCAAAATAATAGCCAAAATTTTACAAACAGCTTTGCTAAATGCAATTTGATTAACTTTTCTGCAGAGATCATGGTACACGAGTAAATACAGGCAGATTATAATTATGTTTTGAAGAATAATATTGGAATTTAAATTCTGAACTGTTAACTTTTATTTTAGAATACTGTACCAACTTTAATTAGGTATTAGTTTACATGTCATGTAGTTATGCTCAACTAAATGTAAATGCCACGTATATGCAAGCTCGAAGACGCCAGACATAAACAGATGAAACATTAAATTTCGCATTTAAAGCATGGGTTATTAGGAACGCACTGATTCAAAGACAAAAGTATTTCTAATTTGAACAGTAGTGCCCGTTGCCTAACCTACGACCCGTTTGTTAAATGCTACCCGTGAAGCTCACATCGGAGGTTTGTTAATTTACAAATCTTTGGCCTTGTTCTAAAATATTCCAAAACAAATGCAAACCGTCTAAGATAATTCCGCCTCAACTCCCACCGAGTCACAGTCAAAAAAAACCTCTCTACTTCAAGACCTTTTTTTCGTTCCAGCTATTTAGTTTTCTTGGCGATTAGTCACAATAGTTACAATATACTACGTTACCAATTTGGAGCCGAGTGCTTAGAAATTAGTTTTCAATGAATAAATTATTAGCTTATTATGACTTATTTTCCATACGTAGTTACAAGAAATTTTCACAAGAATCCTGAAAAAACTACAGTTACAGCTCATCAGAACTAATTTTCACACGTCTGGACAAACTCTGTACTAAGTATTTTGCTCAAAACATTTTCGAAAAAAATCCTGATCTTTCCCTAGAATAGCTAGTTTTCAGGTTTATTTTTCAATTAGGGTTAGTTAAGGTAAGTGCGCCCCCTTTTTAGAACAGTTCGTTTTTAAATCTTTTACAAAAGTTTCAAAGCCAAACAGCTTACATTTTTTGACTTATTTTATCTTGTACATTATTAATAAACACGAGTTCAACATTATTTCCTAAAAAAAAATGCTTTAAATATTTTTAACTATCTTAGTCTTTACAAAATGGCGTGGGGAGCCCACTAAGAAGGGATAAGTGGGCTACCCTCCATTTATTTATATTTGAGTGAGCATATCTTGGAAAGGGGTTTGTGGCTCCTACCTAACAAAGTATGCAACATTTTAGTAAGGAATATTTTTCTGTAAATGTACCATTAATGATATATCTACTTACATTTAAATGTGTACGACAGAAAATTACAAAGCGGAATACAAAACAATTATGTCTGTGAAGTTCATTAAAAGCCGTTAGGCGTATTTTTTGCTTTAACATACAAATTAATGTTGAATAAACATAATGGAGTCGATTAAGATAAATTTTGGTAAAATTGAAAAAAATTATAGGTTGGAAAAAAATCAAAACACTTAACGGCAGCGTAAATTTGAACTTTTCTGGGGGAAAAATATTAGCATTTCTTCCTCAGTTATAATTCTAACATCACCTACATCAAACCAATAAAAAGTGTAGCTATTTCTATTCTTTCTATCAAATTTTGCAGTATTTTTTTTATTTATATCATATTTTAAAATTAAACCTTCATAATACTTTATGGTTTTCTTTGATGCAAGTTTCCCAAATACATAGTTACCAGCTTTTGCAGTTTTTGTAGCTGAACCGTCAATTTCCGTTACAAAAACTGGACAAAACCGAACCAACATTCCGAAAGTTTCCATAATGATCTTTCATTTCATCGTAGAAATTGCTTCATCAAAACTGCTTTTCATTTTGAAATCATCATTATTATGAGGGGGTCCACTTACACCATAGTGAGTGGCCCACTTACCCTATTAGAGAAAAACCACGGGGTAAGTGGGATCCCTCTCCTTAAACACTTATTAATAATACTTTGCATAAAAATTCTTATTGCAATATATACTTTCGGTTAAACTCTACAAAAAAACTTGAGGAACATAGAAAAAATATTAAGAACTAACATTGAAACAATTCTAAATTTTTGGAAATTTTTTTGACAAAAATTATATGATCCAAAAAAAAATTCCATGAAACCCAAATGTATGCAAAAGCAATCACTGTGATGTAATTTGATATGATCAGTTAAAAAAAGTATAAAAACCATGCGCGCATTTAAGTTTTAAGGGGGGTGGCCCACTTACCTCAGTGGGTCCCACTTACCCGAACCAACCATACAATTTTAGTCATTTTTGCTTAAAAAATTATCTGGCCTAGATAGCGTTGTTACTCTTATACGTAGGTTGCAACTTATATTTCTGACCTCGGCAACAATTAGTATTGCTAAGTGATTGCTGACGATTCCAAACGATAATTTGACATTTTTAACCATAATTCCTCCTTAAAGTTTTTGCATTTTAGTGAGATTTGTGTTTTCAAAAGTAAGTTTAAAAGTTCTTCCTAGGCAAAAGAAGGGAATTGACTCGTGAACATTTTTCCTAGTTTTCGACATGGAATATGAAGACAAGTGAGTACCGCTGAACGTAATTCTGTATGAGTTGTTGCAACACCATCCTATAGCTATATAAAAAAAACTGAATAACTAATTCAATCTTTGTCGACCGTCGCTCCACAGCAAATTCCATAAAGGTCGTAAAAAGTCGGCAGTTGTGGCAGAAAATATCGATATTGCTAGTGAACTGATAAAGCATGATCTTCGTGCGACCGTTAGATTGAGGCATCTTTGAGCATTAGTATAACAAGCATCAAAAAGATTTTTCAGTAACATTTGGATAAAAAAAATGTTAGAGTTGGATTCCGCAAAATTTTTAAAATGCTTTAAAAAGGCTCATGTCAACAAGTGCAAGGAAATTATTAAGAAAATACTTTTAAAGTGCATCAGTGGCAGCGTATAATATCAATAGAGATGCCAAATCATGGATACATGCATATTAGACCGAAAAGAAAACAGCAATTGATTGTATTTTGTCTTTCAAGATGAGAAAATCTAACAAAAGTTATTTGTGGGAGAAGCACACACAAGCAAATGGCTGCCTGTTTCTTCGCAATAAACGGTTGTGTGGCAACAGTGGTTTTATCAGAACACAAGACTGTCTATTCTGGGTGGTAATTGACCACTTGTTAGCTGAAAAACATCCCAGAATTTGGAAGAAAACAGAAAATGAGGCGAATCTTTTTTCATCACGGCAATGCCAGCTCCCGTGCATCGCTGAAGCAAAGTAATTTTGACCATCAAACATCGCGTTCGTAGGTCAAACCTCGTACAGTATTGGCTAGTCATCCAAAGACTTTTTTTGATTCATGAAGATTTAAAATAAATCACCCAATCAGCGAATTTCGGCACACGAAGATGCCATTGATGATTTTAAAATGTATGTTTCGGAGTGCCTGAAACTAAGTGGAGAAAATGCTTCGAAAAGTGTTCGACACTCATGCAAAAGTGTATCAGTCTTCTTGAAAAATAATTATAGAAACAAAAAAAAAACAGTCTTGATCATAAATATTTGTTTTTAGCCTACTTTCCCGTTAAAAATAAAAGAAAGACGAAAAAAGTATTAAAAGTAGCTTAATGCATCTAAAAAATATCGCCAAGTCCAAAAAATATCGCCAAGTTAAAAAAATAAAAAGGTAAAATGAATATCGAAAAATAAAAAATTTGAAAGTAGGGTATTGAGATGGGTAATTTGTGTGTCGGTCAGTCGGTCTGTCGGTCTGTCGGTCTGTGCCCCCCTAATAACTTTTGAATGAACATTCTGATTTGGACAAACTTTTTTTTGTTGGAAAGATCTCGGCGAGTACAGCTCATTCCCATATTTGATTTTTCGATTTGAACAATTTTTGGTTCAACTTTGAACCGTTGAAACAACCTGTCCCGCGATGCTAAATTTGAATGAACAGTCCGATTTGAACAAACTTTTTTTTGTTCAAAATATCTTATCAAGGATACTTCATTCCCGTATCTACATTTCCGATTTGAACAATTTTTCGTTCAACATTGAACCACTTAATCAAGCTGTCACCCCTAATAACTTTTGAGTGAACAGTCCGATTTAAATAAACTTTTTTTTTTTTTTGTTCGAAGGATCTCAGCAAGGATACTTCATTACCGTGTTTAAATTATCCATTTGAGCATTTTTTCGTTCAACATTGAACCGTTCAAGCAACCTTTCCCCACCTAATAACTTTTGAGTGAACCGGCCGAATGAAATAAACTTTTTTTTGTTTGAAAGATCTCGGAGAGGCTTTCCATACATTCCCATATTTCGCTTTTTGATTTGAACCATTTTTCGTTCAATATTGAACCGTTCAGGAAAAAAAATTAACATTAGCGTCTACGGGGAATTTAAGTTGAATGTTGATCCTGAACTTAAAGTCATATTTCCTTCAAACTAACTTTGTAAGAAAATGGTTTTGATAAATAATGTTTGTAAAGTACTTTTCTGAATAATCTTCTGTGAGGACTCTGATTCCGACTCCGACTCCGCAGACATGGCGGAAATGCAGGCTCATAAAAAAAAAAATGACTGAACGTGCAGACGATTTTTTGTTTATTTGTTTTATTCTATTTATTATTATTACTATTATTATTATTTTTTTTTTTGCAGACGATTTTTTTTGTAACAAAAGTTTTTCATTCACGAGAACATTTTATTCTTTATTTATATTTAACAACTGACAACAAGAGTGAAATTCGAGACATTTTATTAACGGACGAGTTTTTTTTTTTTTCTTTTTTTTTCTTTCTTTGATAAAATGTGTTTTGATGCTCTTTGTACTTTCATTGATGAATTTATTTATTTTATTATTATTATTATTATTATTATTATTATTATTTGAAAACGATGGAGGATTTTATCTATGGAGGAACTGTAACAGTTACACTCTTTAAAAGGTGTGACAAAACTTTTTATTCGTGAATTACTTTTTACGTGTCTATTTCATCTGATGAGAGGGGTATATTTTGCTTTTCAAAATCAGCTCTAAGTGCAAAAAAGGTATGTTTGACATAATTTTCAGTCTCAGATAATCAAGAGAATAATGATCAGATGCGAGAATGCCGATGTCGATGTACGGGAAAGTAGGCTCGTTTAGTTCTTGACAGAACTTCTTGTTTCATTATTAGGTTTGAAATATAAATAGCAACCCCGTATACGTTCAATGTAATACTAACTTTAAGTTTGAAAAATATATCTTTTGTGTCAAAGGTATTTCAAAATAAACCGAGTACAGCAATGCACTTCGCATTTTAAAACAGAAGAAATGCAATACAGACAGCAAAAACACATTAATTTCACACTCCAAAAAATCTTTTTAATCTCCTTTGTGTCGGTGTTTTTATGCGAACGCATGGCTAGTTACATATCGCAGTTTTTAAGAAGGTTACTAAAATCTCGTGGAAAATAAATCCACTGTTCTTTAAGTAGTTATAGTTAACACTTTTTAAAAATTGCAACTAAAAATACAAAAATTAAGGATCGAGTTGTATTTATATTTTCCTTTTCAATACTTTTTGCACTTTATATGCTTTTCGCTCAAGCAGGAAGTTGTTAAAATGAGCAGTTTCCTAGAGGAAGTCGAACATAATTAAAGCCATTTGGGCTGCTGTTTTAAAAAAGTACTTCGTAAATTAAATACTCCTTGCTCGAAAACTGCTCACACTTCCTTTCGAAAATTTGTTTGTTAAGAGTTTTTGTTTTAAGAAGCTGGTTTGGGATTCAGATTAATGACAAGTGTAGGAAATAGGTACGAAAAAAGATTAAAGCTTTCACGTCTTGTAAGGATGCTTTTAGTAATTTAATTTAGAGCAGAAAAATCTTAAACAGCATAAAGACAATAAGAAATGAGCACTTACGGGCATCCTCTCTTAACGACAGTTAGTTATTACATTAGCATAAGCATAATTTTAAAACATGAATGTAAATGAAAGAGATAGATTTGTGCAAAAACTAACATCATGTAAAACAACGTTGAAAGCACAAATACTCAGGAATAAAGCAGACACAGAATACTACGTTACGAGGAACGCCTTTATCAGTGTAAAAATGTGAATGGATGCACAAATATCTCGATGTACATACGGTAAACTGTGTTCGAACTGCCAAACTAATCAGAAAATCTGCAATTAGCATTAAAAAAAAGAAAGTTCATTTCAGGTCTTTGTAAGGTTGATAGATTTTTGTGCTTCAGTCGTGGGTTTTTTTTTTATTATTTATTTGAACTGCACATATTGTTGTTGTCTTGTTATGCCAGCCAGGCAAGAAATTTGGGGAGCACTACTATAATTTTCCAACTGTACCGTAACTTGGTGTGAAGTCCTGCTTCCACAGTACATACATACCATGGCAGGCAACCATCCACAGCACAACAACAACACATTCACACAAAGGACAGGAAGCGAAGGTACAGTCATGCCCGAGCCGGGGTTAGAGCCTGTCACCTTCCCATCTGAGTAAGAATTCTCTGACCACTAGACAAGGTGGCCGACTTTTCTTCACATAAACCCTTGTTGTGATTTATTTCCTCCCTTTTTGTTTTGATAAACATATTTCAGTGCATTTGTGGTTACCGATTACTATTTAGTTTTGTGTTTTTCATTTTCAACTATTTTGACACAAACTTCTTTTGAAATCATAAGATACATAAAACAGTAGCGTCGCTACGAAGGGGGGGGGGGTGATCCGCCCCGGGTATCACCGTCTAGGGGGTGACACCCCCTAGCAGTGCAATTATTTATAATAATGTCATGATATCAGCATCGGTGGGTTCAATACATGCACTATAAGGGAACATTTGGTGAACTTAATACCGGAAATAAAAGCAGCTTTCATATTCCCCGATTTCCAACTTGTCTCAACATTGCATTATTAGACAAAGGAGCCTTATTTAGTAATTTTACAGCCTTTCTCTCAAACATTTTTCGTCAAACAACAATGTATTTCCTAGTTTTAGCGATTGTATTTCGGATCTATTAAAATTCCTTCAAATCCCTTTTGTAAACAGATTCGGAAGGATAAGATACACATTTATGAGCTTTCATAAGATCCCTATACTTCTTACTGATTAAATGAGTTATTTTATTCTTCCATTTTATCCATGTTGTCTCCGGCCTCCTTGAAAATAAGGCAAAATAATAGCTGGAAACATTAATACTCTTCAACTTTAATCAAATTTAAGTAATTAGATTTATTTTATAAGCCCTAAATGTAATACCAAAGTAGGTCAAATTAATATAATGATTCTTTTCATTTTTATATTTTTACATTATGGAATTATGGAATAATAATAAGGAATAATAAGAATCTGTGCTCCCTCTGCCTTTTGGGGGCGTTGAATATATATTATGTACCAACAATACAAACTACCTTGCTCCGCTTCGTGATGGCCTTAAGCTTATATTTTAGCATTTTATTACATTATGGTAGTTTAAGTTGCGTAAAAAAAACCTACGTTTTTTTCCTTTCTTTTTAAACTTAAACCAAGTTAATAATAATATCAAAAATAATAATAATACATAATGAAATAATTTGTATTTTCTGTGCGAGAAAGGAAGGGGAATAACAGAGGCGAATTGTATAAAGAATGAAAGAAAAATTATTTGTTTTATTTTCTTAATTATGGATTATATGTATTAGTTTGCAATTTTATTATTATTATTTTCAATATTATTGTCGTTACTATGTTTTTTTTGTTACAATTTGATGCAGCTTATTGAAAATTTAAGACCGTCTTATCAAACATCTAATTTCTATTTGAATAGCTCAAATAATCGTTTTAAAACTTAATGTATGAGTGATGGGTCTCTTTAAATAATAAACAAAACCAAAACTGGTACATAACCTCTATTAGTGGGTGCAAAAATCGACTCTGTAGAATTTTTTTACTGCTTTAAAATAACGTTATCTTTAGACCAAGCTCTACAGTTAAAGGAAATCGAAACTAAGAGAAAAAGAAAATTTTGAGACGCTACTGAACATCGATTTTGAAAAATAATACGTCACCCGTAATAACATATATAAGTTGTTGACATTTGACTGAATATTTCCGCAATAGTTTTCCGATAGTTTGGGAAATATATTGGAGCTTCTAAATTTTTCTGAAATCGCGTAGACGGTGAGTAAAGCCCATGTCTGCCTTGGTACTTAGTTTTATGTTGTCTGGTTCTGTCTTCAAGAACAAAAATGCCTTGGTGTCTGGCGGTCGATAAACTGACACATTATAGTTAAAAATCATTTTAGACAGCCAATATCATGTATTCAGTGGTAATTGACTTACACTTGACATTTTCGGACACACTGAGAGCGTATAAGATCTTAATTGTTTTTTCAATTGTTTCCGATTGTAGTTGTTCCGGCCAAAGTTGTTTTTTTTTTTTGTTTAAAACCTTAAAATTTGTGATAAAAATATTTTTTGTTTTAATCATGTCCTTTTACGAAAGATTGGAAATTATTTAGAAGACTGCTAAGAAGTGCTCTGCTGAGTTCAATCTGATTATATTAATAGTGAAAAAGTACACTCTATAATAAAAAAATAAGCGCCAAGAAGGATTTGTTTGAACGAAACAAAATTTTATATATGTAAGGACAGCATCTAAACGAAAGTGATCATTTATTATAGAAAAAAAAGTGAATGGAGGTTTTAAATACCCTATTGAGCGCCCTCTATCATAAATATACGACATGATATATGCTAGTTTTGAGGCATGGGGCAACTGTCATATGATGTTAAGTCTGTCTTAAGATAAGGAGACCAAAACTGAACAGCATACTCTAAATGAGGTCTTACCAAACTTGTATATAAAGGCAGAAGAACCTTCTTAGATTTGTTTGAAATAGATCTATTTATAAACCCAAGTATCTTATTGGCTTTGTTACTAGCTATGCTGCACTGTTGTTTTCGTCGCCGATGAGTAAAAATTTTAACTTATAACTAGTTTCAGTTTGTTTTAAACATTATAATAAAATTCTCCAGGGACTCACATGCTCAGATTTATCGCAGTTTTGAGCATTCAAAACTGATATACAAACACTTGGTAGTTGAATTCCTTCAATAGTAAAACAATATAAACAAAGATTATTACTTTACATTGCAAGTAGTAAAATAGGACTAATGTGTCAATGCAAGACTGAGAAAAGTACGAACGCCTGATTATGCTTCTGCTCCGGGAAATATATTAGTTACGTGTATTTAAACATCGCCAAATACCTCAAATACCTTCTATGTAAGGTTTCAGTGGAACCAAGCTTACAAGGCACAGAGAATTGCGAAAATGCCGGGAATATTAGGCCGTTGGCTATAGCTGGTGATTAAGTATTTATATCCGTTGCAAATACTTGTTAACGTATCTGGATTAAAATAATGAAGTTATTAAGAAATAAAATAAAATTAAAATTTTAATATACATACCTTATATATTACTTAACATTTTTGTTTCCTAAATGCTTTACTTTTACCTACACAAGTATTAAAAAACTACAAATAAAAAGTTAAATAAAAATAAAGTCCCCGGAATGAGTCATCCGCTTGTTTAGAACTTTGCAAGAAATGCAAAATTTTTGTGCACCGAACTGATTAGAAGCTTTCAACTCAATACTGATAGATAAAAAAACCTAGAATTAGATACGCATTTCAATTTTTATGTGAGCAAGTCAAAGATTTGTACCGCATTAAATTATCCTTTATTCTGAATGAGGGTTTCTGACTCCCAAATTGATATCCATAATGAAGAGTGCATTTCCTTTTCTTTCCCCTTTTCTTCCTCTTTGCTTTATTATTTTCTTCTTGTTTTCGCTTCCTTTATTTTCATAACTCTATCTACTTGCTTTAATTTATGTCCACGAAATTGATGCCAAGCAAAAATTTTAGAGCTCTTGTCCAAAGCCGGGGTTTTAGCATATGAAAGAATTGACAGAAAAATGTTTATACTTCAATGAACTACAGGGTGCGCCAGAGAAACTTACTTTTTTGAAAAAATTCTTGCGCGGTGAATTGGCTGCGTAGAAGGCCGAGAGTGGGCGCATCTGGAGCGGGAAATCTCCAAGTTTTGTTTTCCGTTTAATTAGTCGTCATCATGCTATGGACAAAAGAACAGCGCGCCTTTGCCGTCGAAAGCTACTTTTCGAACGGCCGTGAATGCAGCTCGGTACAGGACTGTGATCGAGGAATTCTTTCTTCCCAGTCTTGAAGAAATGAACATTAGGGACGTGTGGTTTCAGCAAGATGGAGCCACAGCACACACAGCACGAGATTCAATGAATTTGTTGTGACAACATTTCACCGACCACCTCATCTCTTTCAGAGGCGATCTCCCATGGCTAGCACGCTGCCCAGATTTGGCGCTGTGCGATTTTTTTATGGGGTTATTTGAAATCCCTGGTTTATGTTGATCGACCACGCATAATAACTCACCTCAAGAATAACATTCGCAACGAAATTTCCAACATACCAATTGATATGCTACAAAGACTGCTCACAAACTTTAAAAATCGTCTTAATCAGTGCATGCTCAATCGGGTCATCATTTAACCGATGTCATTTTCAAGACTAAATGAAAAAAAAAAAAAAAAAAAAAATTGGGATATTGCATTCTCAAATAAAAAAAGAATTAAAACAATAACTTAAATAGTTTTGTTTTTATTGACATTTCAAAAAAGTAAGTTTCTCTGGCGCACCCTGTACATCGTGCTTTGTGATACTGCTACAACTGCACACCAAAGGCGGATACAAGGGAGGGGTGATGGGGGCGATCGCCCCTCCCTTGAGGGACTCTTCTCCAGCAGTTTTTAGATTTTGAAGTTCAAAAAAGGCAATTTTAGTTAATCATTGATGATATTAAGGGAAAGGGTGCGGTGATTCGGGGATCTGATCAGGAAATTTTTCGAAATGGAAGACCAAAACGTTAGTAATCAATATGTGTTAACAAGGATGCATGGCGAAAAAAGTGGGAAAGTAATAAAAAAAATCAATCGCCCCTCCCTTGGAACATTTCCGGATCAGCCCTTGCTGCACACGCACTGCTATTACGTTGAACACTGCTGTTAGTGTGTGGCACCAAAACCACATTGTAATGTACAGCGTGTGGATAATATTATGTGACTGCATAATATCACTTTCTGCAAATTTTACGTAACTTTAGGCTAGAAAAACAAAGAAATGTTAAAATTACATCGATCGATTTATTCATAACTGATACTGCACATCAACGAACGCAAATTGCATGTCATGCGCTTTCAAGGAAAAAAAAAAGAATAATTTTCATCTGAGAACAGCTTTCCACACGAAGTATTGCTTAGATGCGAATTATAATATTTCAAAGCATACTATGCAGTATCAAAGAAGCATTTGGTACTTTTCATGGAAACTTTTTTTAATCTTATTTTATCAATACAAGAGATTAATTGATCAATATAAGTCCGCTGTAATAAACAAATGTTCGCTCCTCTTTTAAGTTAGTCATTCCTAACCATGGATTCTATACACAAACCAGATTCACGTTTTCAGATGCATTTAGAAGAAACACAAAAATTAAGTTATTCGATAACCTCATCAGTAAATAAACGCAAAAAAACGATTTCATTTTCCAAAACTCATGCTATTGATGAAAATTGTACCATTTAGTACATGCTATCAAGAGCTGTTTTACTGATATGTGTAATTAGAAAAAGAAAAAGAATCATTATGGCTTTTCTCCATGTTTTAGGGACTGTAACTGAAAAATGGTGCAATTAGTAAAATAAGTTTTTAATAGTTTATTTTTTAGAACTACGTTGAAGGTAATTTTACTGTTGCCAAGTTCTCAAATTTCACAAAAAATATTTATTACAAATAACAAACAAAACATTATCTAGTTCTCTAAAGTTTGTTGATTCCTACATTATTGATGTGTAGATTAAAATGAAAATGCGTTCCTATTAAAATTGTTCCTGTATAATACAAAACGATTATGCCACATACTAGATTTTTTAAAAACAAAACACTGAAGGCAGAAAATATCCACCCTGATTTGCAACAAATTTTGTGCAAGGTAATTATCCGAAAAGTTTTTAGGGAAAGCAATTTTTCGCTCAAAAGTTGAGAGGTTCCGTATTTTTTATTTAGAATTATTTGTAACAAGTTTTGTTTTGCGCATGTGGCGTTTCTTTCAAACATATATGTTTTCTTTTAAATTATCTTTTATCACTTATAGATATTTTTAATTATCTTTTATCGGATGATTCTTCATCCTAAAGCTCACACTTCTTGCATTGAAAAAGGAGTTCCTTGTAGCCCCGAAACACGTGTCTGCAGTATACCTGTATATTTGTGCTTATTTAACGTTGGATTAAAACTTCACAAAAATGTTTTTACTCAGTCGAGCAAAACATATAAAACGCAGTAGAAGCTTATGAATATTGTACGCAATTTCGTTGGCAGATTTTATTCGTATTATAACCTACGTAGGATTAATTCAAATCTAGGGTTCAAAATCATTTATTTTTCATTGATTCATCTTATTCCCCAACCCACCAGTTTTAAAATTCTTCATCAAAATGTATTTATGATAAAAACATATACATAAGAAAGAAGAAACACTTCTTACTTTTCATTACAAAGTACAATGGGAAAAAGTTTTTCGCTACAGTGCATGATGAAATAATTTTAATTATTTTTGACATCCCGAGAGAAAAAGCTCATTTCGAGTAACTACCCACGCTAAAGTAACGTTTTAAAAACACAATAACAATGGAAAAAATCTAAATAAATCTTGATTCTAAACGTTTTCCTTAATTACTTAAGCCAAAAATGGTTCAAGAGCATGGCAATTAATTTTAATTTATTTCTGTCTAAAAGATATTCAAATTTTACTTGCATTGGCCAATAAAATGTATTTACATTCATTAAAACTACAATGTGTGCTTAGTCATGTGTATTCTTAAAAATATGACCTGAACAAAAGAGTTTCAGAAAGCTTGCTCATGTGAGAAAACAATGTTTTTGTTCTAAGAGTCTCTGGTGCTTTGTTTTGTTTGAAAGAAAACCAGTTTCGTAGTCCGCATTTTGGGAATATTTATTACACAGAGAAAGACACTAAAAATCAAAATAAAGCTGTTCAAAGATTTATTTTTTTAAATTTTTATAGAGAAACTCTGAAATTCAGAAAAAATAAATAGCTAACAACAACACAGTAAATATTGAAAAATATTTTTTTTGGGGGTGATGTAAACATAAAAATTTAATTTAAAAAAGAGAAATACAAAATGAACAATTATTTTCTGATGAATTTTCAGTGTTGACAGATATTAATTATACTTATCGAAAAATTAAAATGTTATAACGTCTAAAAAATGTTTAAAAACTTGATTTCTCTTTCACGCACGTTTCCGAATTATTTGCACCTTATGCGTGATGTAAACAGACATTAATGTTAATTGAATTTCTTTTGGTACAATATGCATTGCACGTTTAGCACCTTAGTAATTTAAATGCGGATTTTTTTCCCGTTCACCGTGATTTTTTTATTTTACCTTTTATTTATTTTTTTTAATTTTTAGATTTATTTTATTTTATTGATTTATTTATTTTTATTTATTTATTTATTTATTTATTTTTTTAAGACTGTTGCCTCTATCTGCTCTAAACCAGCTTTTGAAATATTAATAATAATACTTAAACCATTAATGCCTAGCGCCCCTTTTTAGGGCGCTAGGCATTAATGGTTTAAGTACGTAGTTCCTCTTTAAAAATAGTTCCTCTTTAACCGTCCCTTTTTAGGGACGGTCCAAAAAAGGGTCTGAATTTCCCAAAAATGAACATTTCAACCAAATAATAGTGTTCAATTAATACCTTGGTATTGTTTCAATTCGTTATTAACAAATTGCAGCACGTAACCATTGTAAAGTGTGTTCTGTAGCAGTTTTAATATGATCTTTATCAAAAATTACATCTTTCACAATCTCAAGAAAAAAGGCTAAATTTTTAAAGTTATTCCCAGTTTCCCTGTTTATGTTAATGGCTGATTTTATTTCTTCTTATAAAATATCTTTATAAGTATTATTTCGTAGGCAAAAAAATTTAGTAAAAAAAAGTATGTACCCTCTGGAGTCTATCGTAACTTTTAAGGGACGCTTTTTCTTTCCTTAATAAAAAAAATACTCTTTACATGATATTTTTTTTAATTATTTTTCCTGTCCATTAAACACTGCTTGTGACCAGTATACAAAATATCTTTGGGGAAAAAATGTCAGACATTAATGAGTTAAAAAGATCAAACAGGTGTTTATGCGTTCCATAAACAATGAGGACGGAAAGGCGTGAGATACAACAATAATATTAAACAAATAACACGAGCAATCAATAATTGCACATTTTAATGTATAAATTGTAATTAATGACAAGAATTTTTAACTTTAAAGTTATACGTAACAGTTTCCACTATTTCGCTTGCAGTTTCGTTTGAATATGTTTAAATACAAAAAACATAAGCTGTTATAATTTTTAAAGAGGAACTATTTTACCGATGAAATATGTTTTTGCCAAAAAGAAATAAATAAATAACTCATTTTCAATTAAATATTACCAGCCTTTTGAAATGCATTCGGCATGCACTCGTCGCACATTTTCTTTCCATTTGTTTATGTTTGTACTTTGTATAGGATGAAACTTTACTGTTGCTCTTATACCCACTTTAAAAGAAAGTTAAAAACTCTTCGTAGATAAAAATCCCAACATTATCTTTGTATCATGCATCCAATACTCGTTCAGGATCTCAAAAGAAAGATCTAATCTTTTAAGTAGATGATTCAAAATGAAATTTGATGCCTTAACCACTTTACGAAGTGGTTCAATCCATCTCAATTATTATGCGTTCAATCTTAATAATAATTACTCTACATTAGAAAAAAATTACGAAAAGTTAGTTTACCAAAAGGTTAGTTTATCTTCAAAGTCACATTGACTATTTTTTAAATTAATTTTTATTTGCTTTATTTTATTTTACTTATTTGTTTTTTAGCGTCTTGCTCAATTTTTGGAAATGGTAAGAGTTACTACCATTACCAATGGTAGGAGTTACTACTATAAGAGTTAATGGTAAGAGATACAATTTTTAACTAAAAAATTCCCACGACGTTTATACTTTATTAGACACCTTATTGTCATAAAAGCAGACGAGTTTCCTAGTGAGATATTCTTTACCTCTACATTATTTATTATTATTTTACATAAAAGTCAAAAGTGTTCCTTCGTAAAAAATATCCGAAATTCTAAAAAGCATATACTGAGCCAGCGATTTCCAAACTTTTTAGTCCACGAAACTCTCAGCGCTTTATACTGGTCTGGAAGTCAAATGTTAATCATTAGCCATCATAATTACTATCTACTATATAGAAGAAACTTGGGGGGTGGGAGGATTGAGCTATGGTGCGGAGGAACACATTTTATGATCTTCTATAGTCATAAATCGAAAATTTTAATATGTGTTGAAATGTAAGGAATGTCGCACACCGACAAATTTTGCTATCTCGAGGCAGCAGGGAAACATACTTCATCTCAAAACTAAAAAAATGAAACGAAAACAGTAAATAAGCAAGTAAAACATTAAATGATGTTACGAGTATACTCATGTTAATATTTAAAAACCTATAATATTATAATGGAATGCTATAAAATTGGTGTATGTCAAACATTGTATTTCAAAAATTATATCTTTGTGTTTTATTTTTTCATCCAGGAAAATTACTGAATACGAATCAACATTTGAGATTTAATGACATATTGAAGGAAAGGATGAACACATTGAAGATTTTTTAAGATTTCAGACAGAGGATTGATTGATACAAAGACGAAATCGGACTTCTGATAGCAATATGCTCAGATATTAAACCTTTGAAAACATTTGACCATGACACCTAAACAATTGAGAAATGTACTCCTTTATCGACTCTGAATTGAGTAAAGTTAACTACTGTGAGCTAAATTACGTGATCAACTTTTTGCGCCATTAACGACTGGATTAAATTTACGACTGCGGACTAAGTTACCTTAGCAACTCTGGACGAACTTAGCGGTTGTGGACTAAATGCCCTTAACAAACCTCTGCTGAATTATCATCGAAACTTTGTACGGAAACAAAATATTTCGTAAAATGAGCCAAATAAAATAAATGAACATAATGTACGATTCAGAAAGCACATTATTTCCATACTTTTATTGCATTACTATTCCTCTACAGGAAGTTTCATAAAATCAATTGTACCAGAAATACAAAACATACTTATATAAAATAACAAAATATACGTAATATAAAAAAATATGGAATTCGACAGTGATATTGATTATTACAATGACTCAAACTTCACAAACAGTAGCCTTGAAGATTACGGAAATATATTTATTCTACCATGGTGGCAACAACTGGTATGGAGCGTAGTGTTCGGAATCATGATATTTGTGGCCACAGGAGGAAATGCGATTGTTATGTGGATTGTTCTTGCTCACAAGAGAATGCGCAGTGTCACAAACTATTTCTTGGTTAATCTGAGCTTGGCAGATACAATGGTATCCACTTTGAATGTAATTTTTAACTTTGTATACATGCTAGATGGTGATTGGCCTTTTGGTGAAGCTTATTGCAAAATTTCGAACTTCATTGCCATAGTCTCCGTTGCGGCCTCCGTGTTTACGTTGGTGGCCATTTCATTTGACAGGTAAGTGATTTTAGAATAATTCTCCATCAATCAGTCTTTACACTCACTATACCTAATGTAATACAAAACACTTAAGTGTTTTCTTTGTTAATAACAAAAGTGTTAACAGCATGAGCCTTAATACGCCACAAGCAGGAAATATTCGAAGAGAAAGGAATACATTGATTTTCTTTCATTCTATTAAAACTACTTTTCATGTATTTCTTCCAGCTGTTCTAAAATTGTCCTTTTATTTAAACATATTCAATAGCTCTCTTCATAAATGTTTTCTTACAGTGAGCTGGTTTTGGAATGGCTGCTGGAGAACGTTGCTTCGCTTATTTTCTCTTTTAAAATTTATTAAGAATAACTACTTTATTGTTTAAAAAAGCAGTAGCATGTAGTTGCCCATAATGTATGTGCACACAAAAGCAAGAGAGTCAAAATGTAAAATAAATTGCATTGATTTAAAGACAAAATTTAAAAACTTAATCGATACATAAGCAAATTTAGAAAATACATGTGTATTTGGGTTTTTGTCATCTCCCGAAGTCCCAGAAGTGTTTTTTATTTTTTATTTCTTCATTTAAATTTTTTTGATATTGTATTCCAATTTTGATCTAAAAAATACAGATGGCAAAACACATCATCAAAGAAATGTGGCCACATTTTCAACTATTGCAGCATAATAATGCCACTGCCCGTAAAAACTGCACAAGATAATTTCTTTCTCAAACAATTACATCACGTGTAATAATCGTTTGAAGTGTTTGGGATTTAAAATTCCTGAAAAATAAAACTAAGGAGCAATATTAAAAATAAAGACTACATAAGACAATCCACATTCTTTTAAAACTATCAACGCAGAACTGCTAAGTCTACATGCAACACTTTATAAATTTGTTTATACTTATTATTTTTGGTGAAAAATAAATAGGAAAAAGAGAAACCTTTGAAATGTTCAAAAATCAGCAATTATTTGAACAGAGATTGGATTTTTTTTTAACCTCATTGACTTTAAAAAGAAGGATTAATTTTATTCGCACATTTTTCAAAAGAGCTTTAATATGATTAATTTTGAAAAATTCCCTTATCCACTTTTACGCCGGAGGTTCTTTGTGATGTATTTTGCGTAATTCAACTCTGCTGGTATTAATTTAAAAATAGCCTTACCTAATTTATTATGATTATAATAAGTAAAATCAATGCGTAAATTTAATTTATATTCAAACTGAGCAAACCCTCGAAGCCACTTTCCAAGTTAATTTAAACACCAGATCCTTGAATCAAATATAGGTTTCGCAGTTTCAATTAATTGCTTCAATTTCTAGTCGCGATAGTAAAACTTTAATTGCTCATTTGTCCTGGTATTCCAATTTTGTAAGTATTTCCTTACTGAAATATGTTAAGTTTTAAATTAAAATATATGACATACGTTTTTGAAAGATAGTGAATGCTACAAGACGTGTTAAACGAAGCTTTAAATTAATCATGTCATATGATAATTAAAAATTAATTCTATACTTTTTTGCACACAAAATGTAAACATTTTCTTCGCCTTTTAGAAAGTTTAGTAGTTTAACTTCTTATTGAACACGCTACACATAAACACATTAATGATACGGTTTTTTAAGAATTGGACAACCGAAGTCCGTGAAATTAATGCGCAAAAATTTTGCTCAAGAATTTAATCTCTGTTTTTTAAAGGTTTATAATATGCTGGTGACTGTTTTAGAAGAAAAAATCTTAATGTGCGTGTTATGGTAAAAACTGAGAGAACACATTAAATGAAGTATTATTTCAAACAATTAAAAAGTTAAAGAAAATTGTTTTTCTAATAAGCAATCACTTTCTATTGGCTTTTTTAAAATATATAAATTAAACAAGATCATTACATTTGCAATAATAAAGATAACGAATGCACAAAAATGGGTTTGGTAGCAAACTACTCATAGAACTCTGTAAATAGATAAAACATTTACTAAGATGCTGAAAAAGGGAAGAACAGTAATGCTACAAATACTTTATAGCTTTCGTGTTCGTAGAAATAACTTATAGAAAATAATATTCACAGATAAACTTTTAAATATGAGTAAGAATATTCCAATAAGTGGTATAAAATACTCTTAACCTTGGAAATATTTTGCACTTAAGTGTTACTTTGACTATCACATACACAACGTAGATATTTTATCATAAAGCACATGAATAAAAGAAACTTACGGACATGGCCTTTACTAATTTATAATTAAATAACATTGATGAAACTCGAAACTACGATTAATTGAACTGTTTGTAAGGAAAATTTATAGATATTTTTAAACTGAAAACATTTTTTTAGCAAAAAAAAGAGAGAACGAGAGAGATTTATGGTCCTTCAACAAGAGTCAACATGTTGCAATTTGTGGACGGATGGACTAAACACAGTTAGGTCTTCTTGAAGTCACAAGCTTAGAGCAGATATTAGTGAGTTCACCTTATAGCAGAAATCAGCTGATTAACCACAACAGGTTTTAGTGGGATGATCACAGCTAAGGTTTGGGGACCAATATTAGAGGAGGCATGTGTTGCCAAAATAAGAGCACAAACTGACGCGCAGATTTTCGAAGCGGAATTGATAAGCTGTACTTAGAAAGAAGCTTTTCGATTTAATCAAACCCTGCATATTACCACCATATTCCTTGCTAGGGTTTATCTAGATGTGGTGAATGATGAGAGAAACTAAAGAGCGACAAGCAGCCGATTAGAAAACGTGACTTGTGTGGAACAGGATGTACAAACATGAGTAGTGTTTGACACATACCACATTTTACAACTTACAGACACCAGTTTTTAAATAAATACAGAAACATTACCCAAATGGAGTCAGAAAGTACAAATTAAAAAAAACATGTTCAATCAAAACCAATGAGTGAATGAAAAATATAATTGAAAATCAAATGAAAGCTTCTTGAAGGTCCTAACAAATAAAATTTAAAGATTTCTTGAGAGTTAAATGACATGTGTATTTGTTGGATATATTTCTATCACACTTTCATTTTCTCCTATACTTGCACTGCCTTAAATAAAGCAAATATACAAAAAAAATATTGATCTGTTTATGTGACACATTACTTTATTTTGACCCAAATTGAAATGTAATACAACAAATAATATCATTTGTCTTCACTTCAGACAAAAATACTTCCACTAACTGAAAGTGAAATCACATTTATAAAAGAAATACTGATAAATTATGTAGTACTATTACTGTGCATTTTAGCTTTAAGGGAGATTCAATGGGACACCAAGCATCATTTTTTATCACATATTGCAAAATATTTTTCAGTTTAATGCCATGGTCTCACAGCATATTTCTGACTGCGAGTAGCATTCTTGCGTATTTTTTCATAGCGCGCATTAAATCTTCTTTTTTTGTTTATGCTTTTTTCTTACCACAAAGCGAGCTAACTTTTTTTGAACCACTACTGACATGAAGACGTCATGTTATTGTTTTTAATTTTCATAAAAGGTGAGAATTTATTGAGACATTGAATATGATTCGTCAACCGTAATGCAACAATGTTTTTCAAAATAATAACTTTTCATAAAAGAGTCAGTGTTGCAATTAAATACATTTGTATTATTGTAAAGTATTTAAACCGTGTCAAAATACTGAATTAACCATGTAAAATGGCTTTTTAGAATTGCTTAATTGCTGCGGATATTTAGTAAGACACACGGAAGAATATAATGTTTATATAAACGTCAGTAAAACTACGTTTTCCCTTTAGATCAGGGTAGCATACCTGGTAGCTGTCCTAGCAGTAACAGAATGAGAAATTCAAGCTTTATGAAGGACCTTTTGATTAAATAAACTTGCTGACCGCACGTACTTTTTTAATTAAACAGTGCAAATTGCAAAAAAATAAAACTAATAATAAAATAAATAAATAAATAAAAGCATTTTTTTGTGGAAATAAGTTTTATTTATAGCAATTATTGTTAGACCTGTCGCATAAGACAAGCATGTTACCAGAGTTTCCTTTTTGCTGTAAACTTTAATAATAAAACTTAACTTTAAAATTATTCTGATATGAACAACATTTTGCGAAGTTTAAGAATGAGTTGAAATTAAATGGCTTTCTCTTACAATTTAATAAATAGTTTCATATCAATCGATGCCGAATGAACTTTGACCAGTTTATTTTCATTCACACTTGCGTATAAAGAACCAAAATATCCAGTGCAAAAGTAGTGAGCCAATTAAATTATATTTCTCGCGAAGTCTGTATGTTCGTATGCACCTACGCATGCATGTACGTACATTTGTATGTACATTAAAATCACACGTAAGTCAACGCTATTACTCCCCGAAAATGAACAGAAAATCGCATGTGAAAACAACATTCTTGCGCATGCCCTTTAAGTTTAACATAACTGAAGACAACTCTTTTTTAAGTCCTTTTTCAAAACTGTTGTTGTATAAGTTGAACTTGTTCTGAATATTCGGTGCTAAATTATATCCTTTAAATAGTTCTGTGTCGTAGTATAATTTTAAAAGTCCAAACATTCGCCTTAGTTCAAAAACATTGAATGAGGAAACCAAGTTTTAAACCTCTAACCAAAAGCGTGTAAAAGTATTTCATGCAGCTCATTTGAGATTCGGAAAGCATTAAGTAAAACAGAGACTATCATAAAATTAACTTACTTAATTGTTTCAGTAACAACAGAAAAATCATTAAGTGAATTACGTAACCCTTAGTAAAATGCATTAAAGCTGTTCTTTTAAGGGTCCATAACTTTCAAATACTGCCGAAAAAAACTTTAAACACATTAAACAGTGGGCTATTCAAATTTTTCTGTTTATGAATATTTTGCAGAACATCATTGACTTTCCTACTCGCAGCTCATTAATCATACCTAACAAGCTCTATTAGCCGCAGTAGAAAAGATAGTCGGAAACTATTTTCTGCTTCTTATTCTTGCTACATTTTATCTCGAGATGAAACTATATTTGATCATTACTTTTGAAGCTAAGAATGCTTTTGCTCACTAATGAATATTTCCTACAGCTTTTAAATAGTACAACTATATCTTAAGTTATTTTGAAAACAAATCAAAGATGGTGATTAAATCTAATTAATTAATTAATTAATATTATCATAAGTCACCTGAGACAGATGAAGATTCACAAAAGATGGAAGAACATACCTACAAGATAAAAGCTGTTGTGACACAAAACTGACCCATGTCCACTTATATCCATGTCCAGAAACTCTGAAAATCTTCCAGCAAATTAGTCTAACAGTGAAATTAGAGCTAATCGTCTCTGTCTAGTCATATATATTTTTTTATCAGTTTCACTTTTTATGTTCTCAGGAAAATCTGTACTCCAAAAACTTTCTGGGCAGTATATAAGACTTTTCATTTCTATATGCACGACAACCAATCAACCATATTTATCATATTAGCTTTTAAGACATTTTTTTTAAACATGATTGAAAACGCAGGGAAAAAAGTTTTCCTACATTTCAAACAATAAACTAATTTTGTATTAGCTGAATGTTTGAATCATAAAAATACGGATTTTCAGTCAAATTTTTGAAAAATACTTCAAATTAGATGCAAGTTAAACTCTGATATGGAATAAAGAGGAAATGACAGAGCCATTACGAAGTAAACAGTTTTCTCTGCTTTTAAAGAATGTGTCTGCAATTTTATTTTTCGCTTTTCATTAATGTTATGTTTAAACTGGTCCATTAACCGTTAAAATGGCCAAGCGAAACGGTATTGTTAATTTTTGCACTGCTGAAATGTCTGCATGAAGTTGATAGCAGTCACTTCCATTCCGCTAAAATATTGGAATTGTAGATGCGGATATTAAAGGTATTGATTATTTGGCGATATAAAAATGCGAAATTTTAGAAAATTTTGGTAACTGGAACCTGGGTTATATGAGAATGTGTATGCCGTTGCAGATAATCCATCTCTTTATTTTAGACTGTATTTGGGCATACAAAACTATATTTCTGCTGCTTTTTATTCATAGCATATTTCCGGAAAAATTGTTAAAAAAATACATTTCTCAATCCATTTGAAGAAAAGACACATGTTTACGAATATATTTCTGCATCGCTGCCAGAATAATTTGGTAGCTTTGAATTTTAATTTCGATATACTTGGAATATAAAAAACAATTAAGGATCATTACAATCAGTAATATCTTTAAAAAGCATGTATTATGGCAAATAATGATTTTATTTAAATCATCATTTTTAAAGTAAATCACAACTTTCAGAAAGTTGATACTTCATTTCAAGATACATCATGATTCTTGATTGAATATATTAAATAAAATTCAAAGCTTAAAATTCTGGTCGTAAAGTTCCAACATGGGCTGAAAATGCCTGGTTGCATAATGAATGCCAAATGAAATGAGAAACATATTACTGTGTTTCTTGAATAATTTTAGAGTGTATGCTTTGTTTTTTTTTTCGTTCTCTTCTTCTTTTTCTTCTTCTTCGTATTTTTTTAAACCAACCCCATAATAAATTATTATTATAAAATGAATATTGCCCTTTTTGGTAGCCTATAAGAAATTCAAACGGTTTTTCGGGGGGGGGTTGAGCTGGAGTGTTATCCATTTGTAATTTGAAAATTAATAAACTGATCAGGTAGTGATCAGTTTATTAATTTACACGTCCCAAGTGTTAAAAATCTTTTGTAAAATCACCCTGTAATGTTTTTAAGACCCAGTACAGAGCAATAAAACTAATTTTACAGTTTTTTTCTTTTTTATAAAATCAAATTAACTTTAAAGCGGTGTTGAAGTGTCATAAATCCACTAGGATATGTTTCAGTTAATATTTCGCACTTTTTTTTACACGAAATATGTCTCACATCCATTATTACACAAAAGATACGTTACTTACTCCTCATTATTATACATGAAATACGTGCTCATTATTTGCATACTTCAAAAGCTTTCAATAAAGTCTTTTATCAAACTCGGATCTTCCCACTGCTTACATTCGAATTCACAGTGCCTGCCAATTAATTTTGCAGATGACAGAAAACTTAATCCGATAATGCAATCGACTGCTGTAAGGATAATGACATTTGCAGGAGGAATCGATTTATTTAAATTTCTCGAATGCGTTTTAAAATTATGATATATGCCATCAAGGTGCATGATATTCCGCCTAGTGATGAACTAAATGTAGGCTTCAAAAAACTAGACTCGCTATCAAAGATTTTGTAATATTTTGCCACGCTGATGCATATTAAGCAATATATAGCTGTACATTAAGTTAGCCTTTTTAGTTTTCAGCAATAAAATTCGGTGTGACATTTGTCCATCTTTAGAGTGAAGACATAGTTTTAGAAATGCTTTGAAAGCTTTTTTTTTTATTCACTGATTAAATAACTGTTACCTTTAAAATTAATGACAAGTTTTCAAATCCTCCTTGATGAAATTTAGGGACATATTTTTTGTTGAACGACATGTTAAGAAGTAAATTTTATAAAACATTTAATCTGTCAACAAGTATTCTTACTTTATATTTCCTTTTTTTTTTTCTTTTTTCATTCTGAATGCTTGCAATCGCGATCGCATATCATAGCTGAAGATGCCAGAAAGACAATACCAGAAAGATAACTTACTTTATTTAAGCGTACATGAGTACTAAAATAGTGATGCGTAATTAAAGTTTTACAAACTTTAAAACGTCCTATTACTTTCTGAAACTTAACTGCCTTTTAAATGCATCAGAGACAACTTGATTTAACATTCTAAGATTCTCCATTCCGTCTTTAGAGAAAAGTAAAAAACAATGTAAAATTTTGTTGTCATACTTTATATTTTATGTCAGCAGTGCTTTCTACTAAAACCATTTTATCATCCCAAATCTTTGCCATAGTGTGTTCCAACACCTAATTATTAACCCTTTAACGAGCATTAGCCGTTTTTCTCCAAAGTTCACATTTTGCATCATAATTAGAAAAATGAAGCTCATTTATGACCAAAAATGTATTTTTTTAAATTTTGTTGTTGTGGCTTCTGTTTTTAAGAGAGGTGAGTAAAGTTAACATTCAAGCAATCCGTCCATTACAAGCAATGACATTTCACTGATTTATTCAATAGAATAAATGTAAAATACAAATAATTTCACAAGTAAATGTGCATTCCTTGTAAAACTATTCGTCATTAGTTATTTCAAATGATACATTTTTTAGTTACTAATGAAAAAAGTGATAGAAAAACTAAATACAATGTAAATCACCTAAAATAGTTCTGGTTTGTCTGATGGAACAACATGAAACATGGAGCAGCTCGCAATGAAACATTACATGTTGTACAGAAAACTTTCGTCCGTTTCTAGTGCGTTTTAAGTTCTAGCGTGGTGGTAAGATATTTACCAACGCCTTAAAAAAGGTTAAATATATTACGTTCTCAAAGTTATTGCAAATATGTGCTTCAGTTACTTCAGTGTATGGAAACTGAAAATTTGCTTCTATATCCCTATGCCTTTCCTTTCAGAAAACTAACTGAAGCACTCCTGCCATCATTTCAATGAACCTTTCCCAGATTTGCATTTGAAAGACATTAAGACGCCATCCATGAACTCTTTTATTCGCAGTCTCTTCACATTAAAAGCGCCAATCGGAATCACGCTTTGTAGATAACTGACGCGCTGATGAAACAAACATAATGCACCTCCCACCGCTTACAGGGAAAATGGGTCCTGTTTCAAATACTGGAAAGTCGAGGAGACGATGAAACGAGCTCAAATAGTTTCAGATAATGAGTTAAGCATCAATTAGTGTCATTTATGTCGAACCATACAAAGCATTTTACTATAATGTGTTTAAAACAATAGGTTATATGTCATGAACAAAACTTCATTCACGCTGCAAAAAATAATTCTTGTTTTTACACTATAACGCAGCTAATTTTATTGTAATTTTGCAGTAATAAACTGTAAATTACTAATTCTACAGATATTAAATTGCAAAATTGCTAGTTTTAGAGTAACAAATTGTAAAAAAGCGTAATAAATTGAGTAATAAATAGAGTAGGGGAAGACCGCCTATATTGGACCCCCTAAGAACAGGAGGCCTGTGTCGCTCAATGTGTAGCAAAACAAAAATACAAAATATTTCATCGTGAGCTAAATTTAATCAGGAACCGCCCTAGGAGCTTATATTTTCTAAAAATATGGAAATTATTTTTTAAAAAATTATATTACAAAAAGTTGCAAAAGTCCAATTTAGGAATATATACGTCTATATTGAACCATGCGCTTCCTAAATTGGACCGTGCCAGGAAATCATAGAATAATTTATATTTGAACTATACATCTTTTTTACAGGATTTGCAATAGAATTTCTTTTGCTTCGGTCTCACTTAGGCAGTGTTGATAAACTCACCGATGGCATTTCATACACTTAATCATGTTTTGCACTTTATTTCTATGGCGAATATTGCAATAACTGTTTCATGCTGTTTCTTGCTTCTTCTTGTGACTTTTTCTGTTCTATGCTTCTTTCATACGGCGTTAGAATGATTGCTGAGATAGCCATCCTTTTTGTTCTTTCTATTTTTTATGTAAGGTGATATGTAAGCCGGGGCTTTACAAAACCATAGTTGGAGTTGACAATCATGCTTTGATGAGCACTATCCGCTGATTCTGCAGAGCTTGTACTAATTTAAGTCGTGGCTAATTCTTGTACATAGTGTACAATAGTACAACTTACACCGAATATGTAGCCTCTTCACTTTGAGTTGTTTTATCTAGACAACTGACTGCTAACTCTGATGCAGCCAATTCAATGTCATTAAACATATGTCAATTAATAGGCTAAACTCCTGTTCTTTAGAATCTACTTACAGCATTTGCCCTGGCCTTGACTGCGGTTTGTTCATAAGAGTCCTGTTCGATATTGGGAAATGGATCTCATTGGATATTCTCTCATCTATGTATACTTACTGCTCCAAACTGGTGTTTACCTTTATACGTCAATATATTTTGAGGCTTTTAGTTAGTCCGGCTTTAAAAGACCGGCTTCATCTACATTGAACATTTTAGTAGCATATAAATTGTTTCTTTTAAAAATCTTTTTGAACAAATCGAAGAATTTCATATTTTCTTTCTCGGTAAACCAGCATAAATTTTACTTAAACTAATAGCTAAGTTTAACAACCTGAAACTGTAGTCTAATGGAAAAAGAGAAAAAAAAACATACATTTTCAAAATTAGCTGCTACTCGAAAATGTGCTTGATAAAAAATGAATATCGTGAATAGGTGTTAAGGTATGCTTAAAATAATAATAAATTGAGGAAAATAGAGTAATAAGTTGTAAAATATAATTAATTGTAAACTGTAAATATAGTTTCCGATGATTTCTATCAATCGTTACTACGCTGCAAAAATAACATGTTGTTTTTGCACTATCATATAGGTAATTTTATAGTAAACACTGTAAAATTGCCAATTTTACAGTAATAAACTGTAAAGTTGTTCATTCTGCAGTAATAAACTGTAAAATAGCTAGCTTTATAGTTTATAACTACGCTTACAGTTTTAAACTGAAACCTCTGCTTTCAGTATTATACAGTAAAAACCAGTTTCTTTAACAATGTAGAGAGGCTTTTATGGTCTTTAGTGTATTCATTTTATCGCAACTCCAATTGTGTGTTATTGACCTTACCGACTGAGATTTTAATAACTAATATACACACTAAAGTACAGTCAAATTTGTGTAATGAGCATTTCAAATAGTCTTGCTTTCCTCTGAATTGCGTTTGCTTAACTTGATGTCCTTCAAGATAAGCTAATCTCAATATTTACAGGCCATCCATAAATATCGGAATCTGATATATACTTGAATTTAATGATCTAGATCTTCAAAACCATGATAGATGCATTTATATTTATCAACATATTGGAGTAACACATTAATATTATTAATCGTCCTAAATAAATAAAGTGCTTAGTGTAAAATTTAACTCGACCCTTTTTTAAAAATAGTAGACTGTTAATATTATTGCAGAGAAACGAAATAATTTGTGGTGCAATGCCTTGCACATTTATTATTTATTTATATATATAATTAACGTATTTTTGTTTTGGTCAAAGTCGCAAATAAAATTCCTTCATTATTGATGTAAAAGTGCTATAAAAATGCAAGTAATGTTATCGTATTCCGCGCAGTTGAACTAAATATGCTGCAGAAACAGAGGAAAATTACTTTAACTTTTCAACTACGTAAATATAAAAATGTGTAAATAAAGAGAAAACTCTTTTTTTATTTAAGTATGAAACTTTTTATAATTACGAAACATTTTTTTTCTGTTTCTTTGCTTTTACATAGTACATTAACTCAAGTTAAAACTTTACTACTGTTGCGAGTCCAGCGCATCTTCAACGAATCCACTGTTGATAAAAACACAATAAATTAATTTCTAAATACTATATGCATTTCTTTACAGTACAGGTAAAAATTGTTAAACATGCAGCAGTTAGGCATGTGTCAACAATCACAGTTTACTGAACTGTATACCACGTAATTAAATCAACTACGCGAAACAATCGCAGAGCTTAAACAACAGCTGTTACTAGACAGCTTAAAATCACAAATCTTAAAGCACATTCTTAAAGCGAAAAATCAAGGCCTTCCATCAGAAACATTGATAACAGACAAACTCTAAATCAAAGCTGAAAGAAACTCTAACGTCAGAACAAACAGCTGCTAGGCGAGTCGAAACTCCTCAAAATCCATCTTCCTAAGAGTTTCAATAGTCTCAAGGACATTTCCACAACTTTCCAGTTCATTCAATAAGCTTCTAGCGAATACAAGAAGAATCCGTAAAAATCGAACGTTTTTTTTTTTTTCTTTTTCTTGAATTTCATTAACGGCTGCATATATAGAGGGAAAGATATACAGATTGCAAGTATTACAAGCGGATTGTCCTGCAAAACCAATTATACCTTAGGTCGGATTGACGTTAAATGGTGCCAAGTTTGGCGACTCCTAGTGATTTCTCGCCAAAAGCGGCACAATACAGAAAGAACAACTTACAGGAAAGGTTATGTCAGAGCAACAATAATTTTAAATAAAAATTCATGAGATTAAGAGCAAATTTATCAAATTAAAAAAATAAACGATATAAAAATAACCATAATTTTCAAGATTGGTAACAATATAAATAGGTAAATTTATCTTATACTGTTCGTTATCAATAACGTTGTGCATCACAATGTATTTCAAATAAAATTGCTAAAATATTTCTTCAACATTTTTTTTAAACCAGCAAAGAAAAAAGAGAAGAAAAGAAATGTGAAAATTTATTTTTTCCTTCATTGTTAAATGTACCGTAATAGCGCCATGCCTACACACATAGCAAACTGGAAAAACGAAATTGAATGCAAAGAAATGTTAAAATGAAATAATTGCACACCTTTAGGGACTAAATTCGGTACACATTTTCTGCAAGCAGGTTTTGTTATGTAAATCAATTGCTTGAAAATTGTATTACTTTGTCATTCCTTTCTCATGTTTTATGAAGTGCAATGACGTAAAACACGACGAAGAGAACTCTACGTAAAACAGACTGTTCTAATACATATTTATTCAGCATTATTTGCTAGAGTTTGGCTTTTTAAGCCACCATCAGATAAGTTTTTCGAGAAAACTTGAGCTATATTTTTCCTCTTGTACACATTAAATATGAAATTGAAACGTTTTGGCTCCCCTTGGGATGTATAATTCTTTGCAGAATTTCTTTGGAGCTTGTAACATACAAACAAATTTATGTATCGCTTAACGAAATTAAAAACATTTCTGAGCTGCAAAGAAATGTAAAAATTGCATTACGTACATAATAGTTTTTTTTTCTATTGCGTAGCAAGTTCAATCTGCAGTAAAATGTTTTGCTATTTAGTGTGTGAATTATGACAAAATGTTAGTAATTTACAACAATTACATTCACGCATACTTTGTTTGTCCCATATGGAATGAAATCACCATTTATTGTATACTGAAAGCATAACTATCTGAAAATATTTACTGAAGTTGCTTTCGTATCCTGTTTTTCTATTGTTTGCATACGTTACTTTCGAGTCACCTAATGCACAGCTACAAGGACATATGATTGATTGTAAGAATTTGGACTTGTGCCGTCTGTTGATAATATTTCAGTGTTGTCGTTTTCTCAAATAATAAAAATAATAATAATAATGATATACGTGTAAAACTAAGTAAATTTAGTAAAAATTCCCAAATATTCAAGGGCATTTAATCCAAATAATGAAGTGAAAAAAAGATATAACTTTTTAGTCCGTCAGCAAGAATTTTGAAACAAGCGTTTATGTTTCATATTGTAATATTTTATCAAAATTTTCATATTTACCAAACACTAATGTTTGTATATTAATTTAATTTTTCTTAATCCAGACATGGATAAAAATACTAGGAAATCTTTGATTTTCAAGAATATCAAGTTGGGTACCGAGGAACATTTTTAAATTTAGCTGAGCGGGAAAAAATATTGGACAAACAAACCTTAAAAAAATTAACCTTACTTGTCTTAAACACTAGTTCAATTTGTGGAGATTATAGTAATATGTTCATAAAAAGTACGGAGCATTAGTAAACCATCACTTTCACGAAATATCAGCGTGATAAAGCAAAATTGTTGCCAGTAAAAGTTGAAGAAACACGCCTTTTTCGGAGTTCCCTGTCTACGAATTTTGCCGTATGTACCGAAATTTAGATTGGCTTCAGTTTTTTCTGCGCTTAATTTTTGCTGTAAGTATGTTAAACGTCAGTGCACTACTAAATGGGACTGTACAGTGTACACGAGTATTGAACGTTGAAAGAAAAACTATGTAGACATCTTAGTTTAAAAAAAACACTATTATAATACTTATAGTATATACTAATCGCATATACTTAATAGTATATGTGCTTTACAAGAATAAGTATTTTCCTAATATAGTCTAAAGCTATTTTCAATTTGCAACGTAGTTGAAAACACAGCTTGTAGTGTTTGAAATTATAGTCCTTTCTGTGTTTAATTGCTGTCGGAATTGCCCTCGTTTCTCCTTAATTAGCATTCTTGAGTTCCAGTGCAGTTTGATTGCTAAGATTTATTATGAGGCGCAGAATTAATTTATGCTTGCATCAGTCTACGGTAGTACTTATAGCTAAGGCTTAATATGAGTATATTTGTATGTTTGTCCTACTCAGGCTCGATCCAAAAGAACCATTAACTGCCCATAAATGCTCAAGTTATAATCCTTCAAGATAGCTGTGATGAAAAAATTGTGCATTTTCACTGGCCTACTTGTATGTAAAATTTTATTTATTTTAATTATTATATTTAATATGTTATGTGTTATTGAACCAATCGGTTTAAAACTGAGGAAAAACTCCTAAATTATTTTAAATTTATCCAGAAATTAAGAAATAAAAATAATGAAAAACATTTTTTAAATGCTTATTTTTTTGATTCAAGAATTTAATGCTACCTAGAAAAACTTTGAGCAATATTACAGATGTGATATAAAAAAGTTACTTTAATTAAGTTAGTAAAATTTTAACAAGAAAATATAGTCTAATAAACAGTTCCCAGTTTTATTTCATGAGAGAAGCATGTTTCGATACTTTTCTATAATGCATGCAATATTGCAATGTAGGGAGAGATATTTTACTTGTTTCATATAAGTAGCTTAATAAAAAGTAGTTTTCAAACAGTAACTTCAAAGGTATTGGATTATACAATATGCAATATATGTACAATATTGTCAACTTATTTTGTAAGAAAAAGAAAAAAATGGAAAACATAGCGTAAATCCTTGCAAACAAAGATCAGTTGTAAGTCATCTTTAGCTTCTTATCTCTATATATGTAGGGTCGGTTTGTGAATAGGGTGTCCGCCCGCTGGTTCGCAGGAATGATGAGAGCGTCGTCAACATCACAAAACATTTATTACTCCACATAACACATAGTACAGTAGTAACACATGGTAACAACAGGCGCGTACGCTTGCGCGTCGAGGAACACACACCGAAGAGCACCTTTCACATATTGTCGGTGAAAGACTCTTATGCTCGCTAGACGGCGGCGTTGCGCGCGCTCTCTTGAGTGTTGCCACTCATTTCTACATATATAGACGCAACGTTAATGAAATTTTAAAAGTGCGTGTGGTGTGGCGTGCCTGCGTCCAGGAGACCCCATAGCACCTTCAACTTTGAAAATTGGTACAAAATTACTTCGAGCCCCGGGTGGTTGCACTTTAGAGCTTTTTTTCTTTTATAATAATTTCGAAATAAGGTTTTTTTTTATTATTATTATTTTCTTTATACATTTTTAAAACTAAAATCGGGAAGCAAAAAAAAAAAAAGAAAATTCCCACTCTAGCTTTAAATGTCGTTGGAAAGAGATTTGCCCTTTCTGGAAAAGAAGACATTTGTTCCATTTCTCTCACGTAGATAGAACAAGGGATATAAGTGATTCTAACTGAGCCAACTTTCAAGGCTTAGCTCTAGTCGGTCGTGTTCTGATAAGCTTACTTTCTTCACCGAGTTCACGTTCAGATAGCGATACTTTTTGATCCACGGATGTCGTGTTTCAATTGCTCAACCAGTACAGCTGAAATCAGTTTTTTCTATGCTTGTAGCGAATTTCAGTTCAAACGAATGGTTTTCGCTCAAACATTTTCGTTACAATGTAATTTAATGTCTTTTTTATTTATTTGGAGACACATTTTATCTCACAAAGAGACTGGTATTTTAAAGGGCGTGTGCACATTTGAGTTCAGGAGAAGTTTTTTTTTACATGACATGCAAAGGGGGGGGGGTTAGAGGGCGGATTCCATTAAATTCATTTTCAGTGGGAAAAAGGGAGAGAGCTGGACTTTCGTTTGAACATTTTAGTTTAAAATGTTTAACTAACGTGCCTTTTTCATTTATATACTAAATTATTTTAAATTACAAAGAAACTTTTTCTGAATTTTGAACCCCCTAGTGTTATAAAATGTATTTAAAAGTTGGAAGTACAAAATGAACTTAAATGGTTTAACGTTAACCTAAATTTTTGTGGTAAATAATGCTCCCCGTTTGCTATGAATTCGTACCTTCAAACTGTATTCTAAAATTGCAAGCAGACTTTTTCACACATTTGATTATGAAACTTGTTGCGACTTGATAGACAGTGCGACTTAACATACATTGAAAAATGTTTTACAACTTGATAAACCATTCTTTATTTCAAGTTGTAGAAAATTTCAAAATAAATATCTAAATGCCATTTTTGTTTGAAACAGACACGAAAACATTCTATTATAAAAAAGGAAATTATAGTAAACCTTCATCAATTGGAACTTTATTAAACCGGACCTAATTACGGATAGACATTTAGATGTTCAGACTGCGTGAATAGTAGGACAGTTAATACAATAATATATTTTTGCGAGCCATATTTTGCATTATATATATATATATATATATATATATATATATATATATATATATATATATATATATATATATATATATATATATATATATATATATATATATATATATATATATATATATATATATATATATATATATATATGTGTGTGTGTGTGTGTGTGTGTGTGTGTTCTATTTCTAATTCTGTTGAAATCAAAATGTTTTACTGCTTGTAGCAATTCGAAATGTCCCTTGGCTTAACTTGAAATTATTTGTTTTATCCGTATTTTCATTAAATCGAAAACCGGGATCCCTTGTTAATCCGAATCATTGAGGATCTAGTGTATGCACGTAGTTTTACCAGACTTATCACTTACACGTAGAGAAAAGTACAACGTTAGGAAGGCACAAATAAGCAGGGATACTGCAGACACGTGTTTCGGCTTTACAAGGAACGCCTTTTTCAATGCAAAAAAATACATATTCTGCGGTGTTAAGCACAAAAGTGGTATCAACACTTTTAAAAAAAATTGAGTTATCACCACAAGGTGTCTCTTCGGGACGCATTTTGACCTAAATGCAATAGTATATGGTCATTTGAAAACGAAAAATATTTTTTAAAAAATTCTGAAAAGTATCATCTGAATCAAATACATGTTGACCCAAAACTTTAAGGAGTTTTGGTCTCAGTTTGAGCTCGACTGCAGATACCACTTTTGCGCTTACCACTGCAGTATCAAATGACACTTTCCATCTTTGCCAGTAACCAGGAAACGGGAATTCATCAAACACAGAAAAAGCTTTGTACACCGTAAAAAATTAATGTTGTTTTTACAGTTTAATACAGCTAATTTTATAGTAATAAACTATAAAAATAGCTAATTTTACAGTATTAAACTATAAAATCTCTACTTTTACAGTACTAAACTGTCAAATCCTAATTTTACAGTAACAAACTGCAAAATTGCTAATTTTATAGCTTGTTACAGTGCATTTTACAGTTTTAAACAGGAACCTCTGCTGCCAGCATTATACTGTTTTTTTAGTGTAACACAGCTAAATGATACAGCAGTAAACTAAAATTTCTAACTTTAAAGTAAGAAACTGTGAAATTTAATGGTTTCCAATTGGAACCTCGACTGCTAGTATTATATTGTAAAAACAACAGTCATTTTCTGCCGTGTACAGTGAAACTTCGGTAACTCGACACGCGGATAACTCGACTACCTCGATGATTGTCAATTACTTTTTCAATAGCTGGTTCAATGTTAATTGCCATGGGTGAAAGAATATGTAACATGGCACACATTTACAAATACTTACCGATACTTTTCCACACGGACCATTTCTGAGAATTTTGTGGTTTCTGGGTCAGCTAATTCTTACTTTTCCTAAAAGAATCTATTAGAGCTTAAACCTAGAGAAGTTAGTCACCACACTGGTGCTTTTGGTGGAGGGGGGGGGGGGGTCCAGGGCTAGGAAGGGAAGGAACAATTTGCAAAAGAACTCGCTAACACTTCTTACTCGCTCACACTTGTTTTTCAAGCAAAGTATGAACAGGACTTTTCTCTTTAAAGACCTGATTGTCAAGGATATCTTATCTCTTTTCAACAATTATGGATTTATTCCTAATTAAATATACAAAATTGCCCTATTTATTTTGTCATGTTTGTTTAACAAAAAAAAGGAACGAAACGGAAACATCATTTTGAATTCATTTTAATAACGTTGATGGTAAGCACTTGTTCATAAGCAATATATAAAATACCACAAGAGTTAAGTTATGGAACCTCGGTAAGTTGACACCCAATCTACTCGACATATTTCCGTGGTCCTTTGGAGTGTCGAGTTACTGAGGTTCCACTATATATTCAAATTAATGAACTTCGGTAAATTGACATCTGCTCTACTCGGCATACTTGCACTGTCCCTTGGAGTGTCGAGTTACTGAGATTCCACTGACTATTCAAATAAATGAAACTCGGTCGGTTGACACCCGCTCTACTCGACATATTTTCGTGATCCCTTGGAGTGTCAAGTTACGCAGGTTCCACTGTATATTCAAATGAATGAACTTCGCTAAATTGACACCCCCTCTACTTGACATATTTTCATGGTCCCATGGAGTGTCGAGTTACTGAAATTCCACTGACTATTCAAATGAATTAACCCCGGTCAGTTGACACCCGCTCTACTCGACATATTTTCGTGATCCCTTCGAGTGTCGAGTTACTGAGGTTCCACTGTATATTCAAACGAAACCATGTTTAGTAAAGAATCTTCAAAAACTGCTTTAAACATAAATTAAACGTGTAAAGCGATTCGGCCTTTTTAGACACTTGATTACTTCAGAAATTTTAACTAATTAAGGGAGTTTGAAAGGAATTTTTAAAATAATTAATGCTTCCGCATTTACCTCCAAAATTAAAAACTTAAAATAAAATATCCCTCGAGATGATTTCAAGCAGCCAAATTTATTTAAACTATTAAGTGCACTTTGTTGACTTGTTAAATATCTTCAGGGACAATAAATATTAAACCTAAAGTTTGCATAACTTTTAATGGCATTATTTAATTTGCTCACTAAATGTCTAAAAAGATTTTAGCACTTATAAAATACACAATGCTTAAATTTTAATGAAATATTGCAGGCATAGTTTAACTTAGCATTCATGATATACCCTCAGGCATGAAATAGCAGTAGACACATTTGTTTATGCATGAAAATTAAAGTAAATTATTTATCCTTTTTAGGAGGAAAATACATTAAACGTCTAATAAAACTACACTGTAAAAAATTTTAGTGTATCTCAACACCAAAAATGGTGGCAACTACTTTACACCAAGTGTAGTGTAGTGAAACACCACAGATAATTCTGGGTGTTATCAAACACCAAGAAGAATTCTTGGTGTCTGATAACACCAAAAATTCGTCTTGGTGTTTGGTAACACCAAGAATTAACTGTGGTGTTTCACTATACGGGTCATTCCATGTGAAATCAACAAGCCTCAAAACTTGACCATCACCAATTTCAAAAAAAATTATAGGGTTGATTACGTCTATGAAGTGATACAAAAAACTGATTTTAAAATTTTTTTTCAGCTGTTAGTTTTTTGTGTGAGACCGCTTAAAAAACTCGAAAAATGGCAAAAAGTGAAATTTTGGTACATACAAAGACTCAAGTTTCTCAGCTTCTATTGCAGCTAAAGTCTTTTGTTATACGTCATTTTAAAGCTCTTTAAACAGGCTTTCATATGATATGTAACTTGACAAGATTTCGCGATGTTAATATTTCAAGGTCACCGAAAGCATAATTTGACCTTGAATATCTCAAAAAGTGCATTTCTTAAAAATCTGAAAAAAATATATATATATTACTTCATAATGTGGTGTATATGTGGTAAAATTTTCAGAATGGGACAGCAATGGGATCTGGACGAAAAATGACATAGACTTTTTACCCTCTTACCACTTTATTGCAATGTCTATGGCTACTGAAGAGATATAATACAGAAATACTGCAAACTGTGAAATGTTATATACAAGTAACGGTTGGCACATTCCATTTCTTGGTTTGAGAGGTAATAAATCATTCCTGTTGCCTTTCTCCTAAGGTCTACTTTCGAAATAACGGCACTAATAGGCACATTGAAAACATTTTCAAAGTCAGGATAGTAGAAAGAATTTGAGGGTCCATGAGGATGCAACAGCATTTTCAAATTTTGATTTTCTTCATCTGTGTCTAAGACGCGCCCCAGCCTCCAACATCCATTATACCTGCAGGTCAAGAATCCAACCATATCTGAGCAATCAAGATCGCATTTGATAGTTGTAGTACGTTCGATCCTTATTGTGTTGGAAATTAAATATACTTTCACTTGCACCTGATTCCTATTCAATGGCATAAAACAATGAAGACTCTGAGTGCCTGTTATTGTACTTGTCGTCATTTTTCTGGATTTTAAAGCCTGTTCTTCCTGTCTATAATGTTCAATTGTGCAATATTGAGAATTAATTCATTTGATATGCTCATTTGCCCAATTAAACAACTGTCGTGTGCCATGATTTGAGTGTCATAAATCCTTTACAGACTGACTAAAGTTGCAAGTCTGTTACCAGTTCCACCCACGTCATCACAAGCACTTTTGCCATGATGGGATTAGGCAAAAAAAAATGCCACTCTGCTTTAATCCCAAAATATAATTCATGATAACTCAGGTTAAGAAAATTCGGTCTATTTTTGTACCGTGAGGCAGCTCCATCACTGAAGTAATAGATCAAGCTTGGTTTGGTGGCAAAATGAGACTGATATCTTTCAGATAAGTAAGATAGAGCTAGACTGTTGAGTAGCAAGAAACGAGCGCTGAATGAGTTTAGGAAGTTTTTCAAAAAGAGAATCAATAAATTCTTATGTACACTTGACCAATGTCTCAAGACATGTTCTTCTCTTAACTTGCATCCATTGTTTATAGGAGACGCTTTCAACGCAATTCATTTCAAATGCTTCTTCAATCCTGTCCTTGAGTTCTTGAAATCCAGGATAGAAGTGCCTTATAAATTTCACGCAGTCTCATTTTGCCGCCAAAATGAGCTTGATCTATTACTTCAGTGATGGAGCTGCCTCACAGTACAAAATAGACTGAATTTTCTTAACCTGAGTTATCATGAATTATATTTTGGGATTAAAGCAGAGTGGCATTTTTTTTTTTTTTTTTGCCTAATCCCATGGCATAAGTGCCTGTGATGGCGTGGGTGGAACTGGTAAAAGACTTGCAACTTTAGTCAGTCTGTAAAGGATTTATGACACTCAAATCATGGCACTACGACAGTTGTTTGATTGGGCAAATGAGCATATCAAATGAATTAATTTTCAATATTGCACAATTGAACATTATAGACAGGAAGTAAACCAAAAGTGGAATGTGCCAACCGTTACTTGTATATAACATTTCACAGTTTGCAGTATTTCTGTATTATATCTCTTCAGTAGCCATAGACATTGCAATAAAGTGGTAAGAGGGTAAAAAGTCTATGCCATTTTTCGTCCAGATCCCATTGCTGTCCCATTCTGAAAATTTTACCACATATACACCACATTATGAAGTAATATATATATATTTTTTCAGATTTTTAAGAAATGCACTTTTTGAGATATTCAAGGTCAAATTATGCTTTCGGTGACCTTGAAATATTAACATCGCGAAATCTTGTCAAGTTACATATCATATGAAAGCCTGTTTAAAGAGTTTTAAAATGACATATAACAAAAGACTTTAGCTGCAATAGAAGCTGAGAAAATTGAGTCTTTGTATGTACCAAAATTTCACTTTTTGCCATTTTTCGAGTTTTTTAAGCGGTCTCACACAAAAAACTAACAGCTGAAAAAAATTTTTAATATCAGTTTTTTGTATCACTTTATAGACGTAATCAACCCTATATTTTTTTTTGAAATTGGTGATGGTCAAGTTTTGAGGCTTGTTGATTTCACTATAGGAATTACCATACGGTCACTTTGGATGTAACAGTAGTTGCCACCATATTTAGTGTTGAGATACACTAAAAAATTTTTCGAGTAAACATATTATACAAGGTTTACCTTCCCAACTGATTATTAACAAATTATTTTGTATATGAGGATTCAGCTTTTTATTTTTCTATATGAGGAATTGACATTCATGCAAAAAATTGTTCAACAATGTAACTTTTAAAATAACTAAAATTATTAGTATTAGAACAATAAAATTAACACTTTTCAAAAAACATAAAAATGGAACAGTTTAAGATTTCAATCAAATTTATTCAACAATCAGTCTTAAAAGTCTGCTATACACAATTTACACATAAAAAGAGTGGATACAAAAATTTCAAAAATCATGATAATAACAATAAATCCTTACGTAAAGGTATTAAACATGCATATTAAATTCTGATTTAAGTATTTCAAGAATCAATATTTACGTAACAATATTTTTAATAGTCCTGCATATTTTTTTATGTAATTTTTAATGGATCTCATATATATAAAAGGAAATAAGATGAAAACATCTCTCAATGCTATATTTTTGAGCATTTATGTTAGCATTAGAAATGAATTAATGCCTTAGTGCTTGAAAAGTAAAGTTAATTCAACGTTTTAGTGCACTAATTTTGCAGAAAAGTTGCAGACATAGAACAAGGAACCCCTTCTTTAATGCAAAGAGGTGCGAGCTTTAGGATGACAAGTCATCTGAAAGTGCATTAAATTAGCAACTTTTCTACAAAATTTACTACTTTTACAGGAACTTTTTCATTTTGTGTTTTCATTTTAAACACAAAACTTTCCAGAAAAAGTAAAGTTTTCTTCCACTGTTTTGGGTATTGGCAGTGAAAGATGAAGTAGCCCCGAAAACAGATGGCTACTGCATCATTGATGGATTCGGTTTCTAGAATCACTTGGTGCTCCACCAAAACAAAGAATTTTGGTCGATTAGATTCCAGTCCAACTATGGCCACGTGAGGAGAGGCAGAACTTTGTTCAGCATAGTCAACTTCTGCTGACTACAAAAAAATATTTATTTTCAAACAGTGGCAATTCATGCATATTTAGAAGTTGCAAAACAACTATTTTCAGATAATAATTTGAGGAAATTAATTTAAATATCAACAATGAAAATATAAACAATAAAGAAAGTAATTCACTATTTCCTTTCAATTAGGGATGTACTGAGTACTTGGTAATTACTGTCTATTCGGCCATTTTTCCTTGTATTCAGTACTCGGCCAATACCGAGTAGTTGTAGAAAATTGAATACCGTTAAATAGATCTGAATTAATAAAAAAGTGCAAACATACATAACGCTATCAGAGCCAATATTTAGAAAGGTGCCAATTTGAAGGTTGAGTTTTCTGGAAAAAAATTTTTTTTGCAGAAAAAAAAACTAATATTGGATTTTAAGTCTAAATTGGGTCTAAATGCAAGAAAATAAAAGGGGGGAGGTCAAGGAAGTTATTTACCCCCTACTTAGATTACTCACTTTTAAGCCGTTACAGATCTAATGAATGTTACAGATCTGATGTTAATATGAGCTACATATTTGAGTTTTTGCTTTCAGTCTTCGTTAACATCTCTAAATATGATATCATGTCCTTGCATTTTTAACATAGAATTAAGATAATTATATTAAAATACATATATTAGGCTAAAAAATCAAATTTCATTATTAAAAAGCATTTCTTTGTTATTACTACGTTTTGAGACTAAAATTGTCAAAATGGAAAGGTAAAAAATGTTCCCCGTTTAATCAAATACCCCGCTTAATCGAATAAAATTTCTTGGAACCGACAGTATTCGATTAAGTGGGGATGACAGTATTGATTAAACATACCTTTTTCAGGTCAGTCATTGTAGATGGCAGAGGATGAACGAATCTCCTGTTCTCATAAGATATCAGAATTGATCTTCCTTCAGACATGCTAAGAGCTACATTTAAAGTAACAAGAATTAAAAATCTAAATATAAAAATTATGGATAAAAAAATTTTTTATCTTTACAATATGAAATTGATATTGAAATGCTACATTACCAAAAAATATTGAAATCAAAACGTAGGATAATATGAATTGCTTAACAATCCCCTCAAAAAAAAGCACTTATATGTTAGTGTTTTATTTTTTTGTTACAAATCTTCTGAATTAAAACTAATTTAGACATTAAATTGATAATATGATGTACACATCTTCGTTGAGAGAGAATATAAATATGTGTTAAAATTTTATTATGGCAAATAATTTTAGTTTAAAACGAGATATTAATATATTAGTTTGCTAATTTTGAAAAATGTAATATGGAAATACAAACATTTACGAAATGAAATAATACAGTGCCTTAATTTTTAGTCCATAATGTTATCAAACAAGGGAAACATTTATAACAACGTTAAAACTGATGCAGTCTAAATTAACTGTTATTTTAACGACAAAATTTAAATAAAAGCAGTTCGCAAAATAAAACTTGTAAACAAATCAGTAACATAAAACCGATCAGTAACTTCTGCAAACGCATAGAATAAATTAATAGATAGAATAAATTAAGCAAATTCGATCTAGGCTTTTAAAACATGACCAATAGAATATCAGCGAAATTATTCAACATATTATTTATGAATTGATATAGCGTAAACCGGGAGCTACTTTGCACCAATGTTGAAAATGGCTGCTAAAGTTGAAACGATCATTCATAAAAGAATACATTCTTTAGTTTATCCTTCGGGTTTCCAACAATGTTGCAAAGTAGCATTGGTTTACGGTAACTAAGATTTCATTATAAATAAAAGATAATAAGGTGTTCAACATACCTTTTACACACTTCGACTCCGTTCACTCGAAGACGTTCCAATGTGCTTCTTCGAGCGTAAACAAACGTGCCGCCAAACGCCATGTTTTGTTGCCACCGGCCGATTCACAAACATACACCAAGGTAGGTGTTCACGGAGTCGAAAATATTTGTCAAATGGTGTTAGCGCATGCGATGCTGTGTAAAAATTCGCCAATATCGGTGTTCGGTTTCAATTACACCACCTTTAGTGTATAGTAAGCTAGATTATGGTGTTGAAGCCTTGATTTCCACAATTTTTAGAGTTGCTGAACACCAAACTTGGAGAATTATTACACCTCTGTTTTTACAGTGTACATAGAAATACCAACATTTCGCAAATAGTACTATCTACATGTATAAAAACGGATGTATGTTTGTAAGTTTGTTCCCAAAATTTCATCAAACTTGGCACAGAGGTTCCTTGGTGCACTAGAATTCACATAGGCGGGGTTTTGAAATTTTTAAAAAATCCAAAAAGCTCAAAATTCAAATTTTTTGTCTAAAAATGGCCATTTTCTTTCAATTTTGAATAGATAGAGTAATAGAGATAAGCCTTTAAGCATACAAATTGATAAATTTAACACATTTAAATATGAGTATTTTCCAACAAAGATTACGATTAACAATGAATTATCAATTTAAGGCTCACCTATTTCATTTTAGTATGAAATAAGTTAAAAACAATTATAATTCATGTTCTAATTAACTTGGAACATTGGCACAAATATTGTATGATGCAGAAAAATTAGAGGTTCCAACAGATATTTAATTCTGATTTTTGCGAGCATTTTAATAAGCACCCGGGCACCGCCGGGTAATAAGCCAGTGCTACAGTAGAGCCCGCTTATTAGAATATCGGTTAAAGGAATATCCAGTTTAATGTAATACAATTTCAATGTACCAAACCACTATAATGCATTGTTTTGATCCCGGATAATGGAATATCCCGCTTATTAGAATATTTTTTCGTGGAAAAATGGCTATTCCATTAAGCGGGCTCGACTGTATTATAAAAAAAAAAAAAAAATCAGTCGGAAACTTTGTACTGTGTAATAGGGTGGAGCGAAAAAAATGAATTTTTGATTTTCGTAAACAGGTACCTTTCATTTACTGTGAATGAGGATAAGTAACAATTCTGTAAAATATTTCACTTTTGCGACGTCATCTTTAGTCTGCGCATTTGGCCTAAAGTTCTTAAATTTTTTCTTTTTTTTAATATTTTTCAAATTTTTTTTAAAAATATTACCAATGATAAAACTAGTGACGGGTGGATATTAAATGGAAGAAAAAGGTTTAAAATATACAAGGAATTTTTTCAAACCATTTTAAATTATGATTTCAGTCTGCGCATTAGGCCCAAAGTTCATCAAATTTCCCAAAATTTCTGATATTTTCAACATTTTTTAACTCAGTTTTTCCTCTCAATATTCACTTGAAGTGTCTTCAAACCTGTTTTTGTTCATTTTGTTATTACTTTGCACTCTGCAACTCTTCGCTAGCTCATGTGGAACTACCCAGGACTCACCACGAGGAGGTGGCCGCACTTTGGGTGCCACCCGCGCTCCCCTTGCTTCCAACCAATGAGAGCACACATCAACATTTTTTAGACAAGTCAGGAACAATAAAATGTTTCTTTGAATAGGATATTGTTTGCATTGTTTTTGATGGATGCTCTACAAAGACAGGAAAATACAAAGGTGTAATACGGAAACTGGAAGAAAAACTGGATAGACCTCTGTAACGGGATATTTGCCGATTACATTTGAATGAACTTAATTTGCGACATTTTTTGCAAAAGCTAGATGGACCAAAGTGATTTTTTGGGCGTGTTGGGCGAAACTAAGCAACATTTATACTTTCAAATCAGTTCAATTTGAACTGAACCTATAGAATTTGTCATTGATCAGATCGATTTTGACAATAAAAATGATTTAAGTACTGAGCAACAGTAACTTCATGAGATAAGCAAGATAGTTTTGACTGGGAAAATATCCAAAAAATTATGAAACAAAGCTTTCCCAAGCCAGATGGTTGACTACAGCAAACATAATCCTTAGACTATAATTTTTTTAAAGAGTTAATAACTTTCGCTGTAAAAGTGTCCTAGCTCTTTTAGGATGAAGTGCATACGTTACTAATTTAGCTATAAATTTGTGCGAGATTATAAAGAGTTATACTTATCTCTCCGGGAAAAAGCAGAAAATTGTATTCACATCTATTCAAAACAATGTATACTTTGCACCCTAGAAATATGCTGTTATCGATATCTATGCATATAAAAATGGATGTATGTATGTTTGTTCCTTATACAAATCCACAGTTTTCGTCGGATTTTCAACAAAATTGGCACAGAGGTTCCTTGATGCACTAAAATTCACATAGTCGGGGTTTTGAAATTTTTAAAAAATCCAAAAAGCACAAAATTCAAACTTTTTGTCTCAAAATAGCCATTTTCTTTCACCTTTGAATAGATAGAGTAATAGAGATAAGCCTTTAAGCATACAAATTGATAAAATGTAACACGTTTAAATAGGAGTATTTTCCAACAAAGATTACGGTTAACAATGAATTATCAATTTAAAGCTCACCTATTTCATTTTAGTATGAAATAAGTTTTTATAGTCCCATGTAGATAGAATTCATTCAAATATATTTTTAGAGCTATGTTGTATTAATAAGCACCCGGGCAACGCCGGTAATAATCTAGTTAGTTTATAAGAGAGAGCATATAAAGAAACTTGTTTTAAATCGTATTGTCAACGCTCAATCTAGAAAACAAACAAGTAAACAAGTGAGAATGCTTCAGATCCCAAAAATAGATAAAAATATATTTTCATACATTACATACATAAATCAAAAGCCAGAATACATCGATATGTTTTCTTGTCATGATGTGGAAATTACAAAGCCACCTTTTATACGTAATTTAACAACACAATATTTACAAAGATTACTGGAAACTGAGAATTTAAATATGATTTCTGAATGCGCTCTTTTTAAACTTCCATTCAAGACTCAATCAGTTGAAAGAGCTGTCAAATAGGTCACAAGCTCTTCAAAATTGGTATGTAATCACAGGAAAAGAAAAAGTTTAGTAAAAACGGGGATATCTGATAGAAATATTAGATCAATTTACGACACAAAGGAACAATTTAACTGTTAAAGACGTATCTAAGAAATGTAAATCCGTGCTCGCATTGGTTGGAAGGAAGGGCTCACGTGTAGGACTAGAAGTACGGTCACCTCCTCGTGGTGAGTCCTGGGTAGTTCCACATGAGCTAGCGAAGAGTTTCAGAGTGTAAAGTAATAACAAAATGAACAAAAATAGGTTTGAAGACACTTCAAGTGAATATTGAGAGGAAAAACTGAATTAAAAAATGTTGAAAATATCAGAAATTTTGGGAAATTTGATGAACTTTGGGCCTAATGCGCAGACTGAAATCATAATTTAAAATGGTTTGAAAAAAATCCTTGTATATTTTAAACCTTTTTCTTCCATTTAATATCCACCCGTCACTAGTTTTATCATTTGTAATATTTTTTAAAAAAATTTGAAAAATATTAAAAAAATCAAAAATTTTGAAACTTTAGGCCAAATGCGCAGACTAAAGATGACGTCGCAAAAGTGAAATATTTCACAGAATTGTTACTTTTCCTCAGTCACAGTAAATGAAAGGTACCCGTTTACGAAAATCAAAAATTCATTTTTTTCGCTCCACCCTACTGTGTAAAATGAGTAAAATGGGACAAAGTTTAAAAAGAGTACAAATGTGTACATTTAAAATTAGTTTTAAAAGTTTACAAAGTTTAAAAAGAGTACAAATGTGTACATTTAAATTTAGTTTAGGCAAACTGTTATTTCGAGGCTATAAAATACAAGTGCCATCATCAGTGCATAAAAACAGAAGACAGGAGAAACCATTTGTTTGACTTGACTGTGTTACTGCCTCATAAGTGATCATCAATTAAGTGTCCCTAGCAGCATAATCTCATCGGCCGATGATCGGCCATTCATCAAAACCCGATGAAATTCTCATCGGCCGATAATCGGATTCCGATGAGTTCTCATCGAGAATTGCTCCAATATGTCTCATCGGCCAAACAGAATCTCAACAGCCAAATCCGATGAGTTTTGCTCGAAATGCGATGAGATTAGGAGCAATTTACGAGCAGTGCAGTCCCGTGCCGATGAATTTTTTCGGGAAAGTTGATCGGAAGGATAACGCTTTCCAATGAAAAGTAGCTCATTGAAAACCGTGCTCGGATACTGATCGGAACGATGTCATCGTGCGTTACGGGATCAGTTAACGAGGAGTTCGATGATTGACCGAGTAAAATCCGATGAGTTGATGCTATTTGGGGATATGCTACACATATTTCAAAGGGCATGCTCAAACACTTTAGTTCAACTAAACGTTTTACAAACTAAGCTATTTTAACTACACATGACTATTACCATTTTATAGCCCTAGCACTTATTGGGACTATTATTATCATCTTAAATACGGTTTTTCATTTCATTATTTTGAGAAGGATTTACACAATATTGACAATGGGTACTAACATTTCTAAGTAACTTTAAGTGATGTGTTAACCATTATCGAACGTTTAATTGGTGACAAACAAACGCGTCAGATAATTTAGTCAATGTAAGTAGCCTAACTATTAAGTAGGAGTTATTTCAAACAATTACTAGTGAAGTAGAAAATAAATTAGCCAAGTTGTCGTTGCAAAATGGCGATGCTTCACATTTTTCGTCGGAAACGGAAATTCTTTCCAGAAACTCGTGAAAGACATTTTGAAGAGGTATTTTCTTCTGGATAAAGGCGAAGTCGTATTCCATTACCTTGGAATGCGACTACCATTAATGGTATATCAAACACTAACCGATTTCCGTTAACTATTCCAGCATGCATGCCATCTTCTTCTTCAGAAAAAAAGTTATTTACAACGACATATGGTATAAGGGGGTGAGGGATTTCTTGCCCCCTAGTTTGGTAAAGTATGTGATATTTATGCTTTAAAATTTATTTTAAAGAAATAATTCGAAAATAAGAAAAGTGGCCCCGAGGTGCAACTCTACAAGGCTCGAGCTAATTTTGTACCAAATTTCAAGTCTGTAGGTGCTATGGAGCCGCCTGGACGCTGGCCAATCACAAACATCCTTTCACAATATCTTTGAGCTTATTTTTTTATACATACAGAGCTACGCTATAAGTTTAACTCACTAAAATGTATTTCTTTTTTTTTTAATCTACCTGCACGTAAAACTTTTTAAAAAATGTATGATGAATTGAAAGGTGTCTTAATACCAGGTGAAAAAATTCTATGAAAAAAGATGTCAACATTATTAAAATAATTAAATGGATATAAACATTGAAAATTGCGAATTAAGGTTTTGATATGAAAAAAATATATTCATGTCTGTTTTATGTCCCACCAAAAAAAATTTTGAGGGAATGATCTGATTTGAATTGTTGTCCTGTGAATTTTGTTTCAAAAATCTTGACGAGGATTGCTTCTATTTTTCAAATTTTGATTGGAACTAGTTTTTGTTCTATTTTGAACAGTTCTAAATTCAATTACCACTTAGGCCAGCGGGAAATGTATGGCAATGTCTATAAATCCCGAACTTAAAGTTAGTTTTACTCCAAGCAATGTCAATGAGAAATATGCATAACAAAATTACAAAAAAATATATTTTTAATTTAACAATTTCAGGATTAATTTTTGAACAGGTAAAAAATTTTAACATTGCTGAATACGGGAGAATTTCAAACATTCTTATCTAATAAACTAACAACACTAAAAAAATATTCTTGGTACGATTTTTTTAATTGATTTTTTTAATGTGTTCTTTATTTTCGTTTTAAGAAATAGAAATAAATATTTATAAAAATCAAAATACCAATTCTCGTAACTTGGAGGAGGACTTTAAAATTCAAATGTGAAGTTCACTGCTCAAAAGAGCACGTGGTTTTAACAAAGTTACGCAAAGATGTATACCAATAAGTCACAAAAAATGAATCATAATTTATATCATACCAGGAAACGGAAGAAGAAAACTTTATATGCAAATCAAAGTTCATTACGTCAAAAACTAGAAAAAGGGGATAAGAGCAGAAATCGGGATGTTGCAGAAACGTTTTGCTTCCCTAATTATTTTTATCAGTGTATATCAATACTGCAAAAGAGGAACAGTTGTTTTTACAGTACAATACTGGCAGCCGAGGTTCTAATTTGAAACAGTGAAATGCACAAAAATAAACTGTAAAACTACCGATTTTACAGTTTATTACTGTAAAGTTAGAAATTTTACAGTTTATTGCGTAAAATCTATCAATATGCAAAACAACAGTATAATACTGGCAGCCAAGGTTCAAGTTTAAAACAGTAAAATGCACGGGAATAAACTGTAAAATTAGCAAGTTTAGAGTTTAGCACTGTAAAATTAGCAACTTTACAGTTTAGTATTGTAAAATTAGCAATTTTACAGTTTAGTGCTGTAATATTAGAAATTTTAGTTTTTAACCGTAAAGTTAGAAATTTTTGCAGCTTATTACTATAAAATTAACTGTATAATACTGTAAAAACAAAGGAATTTCCAATCTTTAATGTAATTTAGAAAAATTCAGTAACAGTGACAATCGTGGAAATAACACTGCAAAAAAAAATAGTGTTCTTAAATGGAAGTTAGAATTTCTGAAATTATATTTTTGATGTCGTACGATAAAATGTTTTCCAAACTTCATAATTAAATTTGAGCAACAAATGATTTTTCGTGGAAATAAACATTTCAAAACTTCTCGCAGCAGCCGTCAATTATATTTGATGGTTAATTATAATTAATGCTAAAAGTGTCAGAATAAGTACTTAATTTAATCATAATAAATTCATTTTCAAAATTAAACCTTTAACTGAACATTGAAAGTTTTGACAAAACTCAAAATTTTGAAGCCGATTCGTAATAAATTCATTTTCAAAATTAAATCTTTAACTGGGCATTGAAAATTTTCATCAAACTCAAAATGTTGAAGCGGATTGTATTTTTTATGTATGAATGATTTTCAGTCGAAAAATTAGTATGTTTAGTATTTGATATATTGAGAGGGATTTTCACTCTAGTTAAAATTCCCTTCCTAGTTGCAATATATTGCATTGTCAGCTGTAATATCTAATATAGAGAATAGTTATATTAAAAAGTTATTTAAAAAACGAGGTTAAGAATTAGAGTGACAGGCAAAAGATTAACAACTAACCCATACTAATACATCTAGATACGCTTGAACCCCAAATTATTCTCAAAAATACCGTCATTACTTTTTGAGTAAAGGTTTTGCAGTATCTAGTTTTTAGGAATGCTAAATCTAACTGAATGAATGTCACACACAAAATATACGCCAATAGTTATTATGGTTACGCAGCATCGGAGAAACACTTCATTATTTCATTGCACCCTCTGCTTAGTATAGTTTTAGGCTGAGGCAGGGCAGAGACAAAGGCAAACAAAAATATCGAAAAACGAGGATTAGCCTATAGGGCAATTCCATGCAAGTGTGGAAAAGCGTTGGAAAAATAAAACTACAGCAATGCGTCTGTTTTGCATATTTTTTGATTTAAAAATGTTTGAAATTTATTATTTATATTAATTTTTTGTCAAGAATGTAGTATTTTTAGTTTGGCAGCACTTTGAAGTTGGAAATGGAATATTTAACTTTTGGTAAAGCAAATGATCCATCTTTCAACGTTGGTAAGTTTCATTTTTTTTTCTTTGGATAACTGCTTTAAAGGAAGAATATTGTTTATTACACTTTAACTCAATATTGTGAATTGCTAAAACGAATGTTTTCATTTAAATTAAGTGATTTATGTAAACTTCAAAAATGCACTGATCTATGTAACGTAAGTTACCAGAAACATGTTAAAGTTCATGATGTGCATAAAGAAAGGGTAATGCAATGTTAACAATGCTACATTTTCTATCTTATGAGTGTGTAAGAAGCAAATAGTTAAAGTTTTTTTTAAATATTGTTTATTTAATTTTTTGTGCTACAATTAAAACGTGTAACGTAAGTTACCGATATTTGCAGGTAATGTAAGTTACCTAAGTAGAACTTAAATACTTGTGTTTATAAAGAAAGTAAATTGTGAAATAAACCTATGTGGTTAGTAGGAGTAATTCGTTCAAGAATTCTTTTAATGTACTGCATTTACTTAATTTAAATTAATCATATTTCTTAAAATGTCTCTATTTGTTAATCAGATTACAATACACCTCTAATATAAATTACATGTTTCTTTTTGGCTTTTAAGGTCTTAATTATCTCAAAACTATATCACTGCATTCGGAATATTTAAGAGGTAATTTACTAAAAATGATTAAGAAATGACTTCTGTTATGCTTTAAAGTTTTGAAATATGTTTTGGAAAAATCAAATATAAAAATATTTTTTCTCTTACAGGTGAAATATATTTTATTCTGCATTAAAATGCTACTGAACTCTGCAGAAAGATGCGCTTTAAAAGGGGTATGTGAAAAGTCATGTGGGTATTACAGATTCATAAATAAAAATCACTCTTGATGGTACTGAAATATGTTAGAAAAAGCAAAATTTATCAAAACTATTTTCTGAAGATCCGCACATTGACAATCAACATTTAAGAACTAGAAATGGACAAACTGTGGGTTTCGTTTAGTTAAGTATTTCAAGGAACAAGAAGAAAAAACAGAGATAAAAGCCGGTGAATGGTGTGTGATGAAGTACGAAAATACATTGTATCCTTGAGTTGTGACAATTATTGAAGAAAACGAGTTTAAAGTAAAAGTAATGGCTGCTGTTGGAACCTATTATAAATGGCCAGAAACGACAGATGAAATTTATTATGAGAAAACATAATTCGAAAAATTGAACCTACCTCAACTTGTGAATAACAGTGACCAGTTTGCATTTAAAAGTTTTATGTTATGTAATATTTTCGATTGTTCATTGAATTTGGTATTAAATTTCTATAAATTCAATTCATAATTGCTAATTTTCAATATTTTGATCTAAACTAAGCTGTAATTTACATTCATTAATTTTTGTAATAAAGATTTGGTTGTAAGTAAATTTTGTAACGTAAGTTACTGCAACGTAAGTTACCCAGTCAAAAATTCCCATAATTCCCAATTTTTGAAATGAATTTTTAAATTAATAAAAATCAATTCCTGAGCATTATAAGGAACTGATAAATTGAACTTCAAACAAGAAAACAG
>JAXGGA010008544.1:0-50000 GCA_038373865.1 Uloborus plumipes | reverse complement strand
GTATGTGTTAAAAAATGTCAATATTATTGATAAGCATTGAATGCAGGTGTAATTTTAAAATGGTATTTCCAACAAGAAAAGTACGCTTAAGAAATTAACGCTTAATTATTAAACATGTAAAATACATTCGGCGTCTTTAATTTTATCTCTCAACAAAACTTAATAATTTATCTCAGTCAAACAGCATAAAAGTAATTTTCTCTCCCAAAATGATTTTATTAGTTTCTTTTTGTTCGATACGCACCAATACTTTCACTGAAAAAGCCTGTCTTTGAAGATTATTTGGTTCCCTTTTAAGAAGCCAACATTTGTTTTGATATTTTATTTTATTTTGATACAGTATTTAACTAGTGCAACAATTGAAGAAAAAGCGTACTCTCTAATGACTCACAATACTTAAAAAAAATGTATGAAAGTTTCTGTTTCTAATAGAGAGTAGTGTGGTTAAAACAATTTAGTAATAATTGATATTGGAAGCATTTTCCTAAGTGAAATAATAAAAATATTAATAAATTGGCTACCTATTTATATATTACAAGCAGCATTGGAATTAAAACTCTCTAAACACTTGAATTTACCTACTTAAACCTATAAATATTGGAAAAATGCAGGAGAACTAATAAGAGTAAGAACATTGCTTTTAAATGGCGAAAGGATAAACATTAGACAGCCTGTCTAGCGTATGTAGAAACTTTAGACTCCTGCTAGCGTTAATTATGCTACATCGACAGGACAAGGCAGAAATTACTCCTCACAATTTATATCTGTATGCAACTGGAGCGGTGCCATTCGTCCCAGTTTTCTTGTTCTAGAGCTTCTAAATTGAATCGATTAGAAATGTATTGATTGACCACGATTGATTGGAACTGACCTAAATATCTTTTGATTAACATTATTTTTATGGTGTAGTGGTGTAGTGTGAATAATTTGTAAACAAAATTCAGTAATGGTTGCTTAGTACCTTAGCTGAAAGAGATTAGAGAAGGGTTCAGTTTATGTTATTAATCTGATTGTGGTTTTACTCGATAAAAACCGAAATTTCAGGTTGCAAAATTAATCAAAGCTAAAATCTTACTTCAAGTAAATTTCATCATTCTTGAATTAATAACTGAAATTCTTTCATGTTTATGACAGAGTTGTAATTAGCCGTTTCCAAACTTTCATAGTTTCAATTTTTCATGTTTAAAAAAACTCCTAAATTACTCGGAATATTCATTGTATTTTTTGACAAGCGCTACAAGTTAATTTTATTTTTTAATTTTAATAAAGTAAATTTTAAAACTATTTTTGTCTTTTAAAGCATCTAGGTAACGTAATTAATCTTTTGACAAAAATGGTTTATGCATAAGAGTTATACCTGAAAATATGACGCTAAGTACTTCAGTTTATTTTTGCCCTGTTGAGCTCATGTCGTTTCTAGCCTACTCTCCCGTTAAAGTAAAAGAAGGAACAAAAAATTGTTAAAAATAGCTTAATGTATTTTTAAAATATCAAAGTCGGTATACGCCCAAAATGTCGCGGGCCAAAATGTCGCGGCCAAAATGTCGCGGGTCAAATTGTTGCCGTGCCAACATATTGCGGGCAAAAATGTCTCGGGCCAAAATGTCGCCGGTCCCAAATGTCGCCGGTCCAGAATGTCGCCGGTCCAAAATGTCACAGGTCTAAAATGTCGCCGGCTGAATATTTCGCTGATCCAAAATGTCGCGTGTCCAAAATGTCGCCCGTCGAAAATGGCGCGGGGCGAAATGTCGCCGGCCCAAAATGTCGCCAGTCCAAAATGTCGCCGGTCCACAAAATGTCGCCAGTCCAAATGTCGTCAGACAAAAATGTAGAAGGTCCGATATTGATACAGTTTGTAAAAAATATTAAAACATACGAAAAGGCTTTTTATCACCAAATTAGCAAACGATTGTTAATTGCTGTTGATGAACGTGTGCGTTAACGATAGTTTGGACTAAAATTTTTGAAAAATACTAAAAAAATTTGCCCTTTCGGCTTGCAACTGTTTCGAGCGTTTTCCAAGAAACAAATAGTTTTCAAATAAGCGTACGTGATTTATTTACAATAGCTTATTTCACCATGACTCGCTATCTACCAACTTAAAAACGAATAGATTAGCAGCCCAAGCCAAGTTTAATTGATAAAGAAAAGAAAATTTAAGTGTTAAAAAAGAAGATGTTGAAGAACTATGAAATGAATAAGAAAGATATAGAATGTTTGAAACTTGGTTTTTGTTAAAATTTCTTACATGATGGAAAGCAAGTCTATATTATGCAATAATAGAGGTGCTTTTACTTTCTTCTACAAATAATGTGTAAAAGAAAGTATTGGATCAGTGAAAAATTGTCAATTTGGAAGAATTTACACGTTCTGACGTGTGCTGAATTCAATTTTACCGTTTATTTTTTTAAAGGAAAATGTGTAAGTGTATCTGAAGTTTCTACATATGCGCGACCCATTATTTATGGCGAATCTACCTCAAAACTTACTGCATGAATTAGAATGAAATTTGGAACATACATGTACCAATATGGGATTCAGTGCTGATTGGTTTTTGCCGCTAGTTCTTCCAAGAGAGTTTTTACATACAAGGAACGTTTTCAGCATAGCGTGATTACTATGTCCGAAGAAGGTTCAGACGAAATCAAATAAAAAATTGGCACATAGGAAGCCTTACAGAAGATACGCAACAGCATCGATGACGCAGAGCAATTGAACTTTTTATTTTTCATTATTTGTGAGTGATGCATATCAAGAAGTAATGCAAGTATTCAGACAAAATTTTGTTTGTAGAATGATCTTAAAGGGAGAGATGCTTATTCATTTCTGGCGTTAATCAATTCAGACATGGTACTGTAACTTGGTTATAATCAGTATTTTAATGTAGAGTTGAATATGATACCATTTTTCCTCTTGACATTTCACCTCCCCTTCCACCACCCAGTTGTTACAAAGAATCAAAAAATCCATGAACGAGTGTGCCCTGTCCTGTTCTCCAATGCGTTTCTAATTTGACTTCAAACGTCCCCAATCTACGCTTAAAAAATGTTCTAAAAGAAAACTGCCGGCTGCTCGGTATTCTGTTTTGGCGAAAGAAAAAAAAAGCCTTTACAGCAAATTTATTTGTTTAATTTCTTTGTGTGAAAAAAAAGAAGAAATAATCCTAAACATAGTTTAAAAAACTAAAAAATACACTTTTAGAGTAAATCAAATTCAAAAGAAGATTTTCATAACTGTTGAATATCCGCTAAGTTTACATGCACTTATAATCTGCATTTTCTGGACGATCGATGCGCAACTCAGAATTAATGGCAAATGCACTTATTATACATCAACATTAATACAGTTTAGCCTTTAGTATTAATAATGGTATTAAATATATTTTTTGTACGTTTGTAAAGAACGCGAATTTTATCTTTTATTCAGAGTTACATACATACAAACAAGCAAACGAACCCACATGTGAAACTAAGAGAAGCGTATTAAAAAGGAAGAAATTTGGCGTCCCTGGACCCTAAGTACAGCCCTGAAAAACTATGTCATTATTTCGGTACCGAAATAATTTAAGCTTTTGAAGAAAATCAATTGTGGTACATTTTTGTTAATAAATTAAGCTAATTTTCTAAACTGCTACGTTTAAAAAAAGTTACTAAGCAGGTGTGTTTATCATATCGTGATAAGCTCATTAGTGAAATTGAGCTACATAATTAAGCTGCATTAAATTTATGAATTACTGGCTACATTAAATCTGTAATATGCACTTAGCAACATTTTGGACCAGTGACATTTTGGGCAGGCGACATTTTGGACCAGCGACATTTTTGACCGGCGACATTTTGGCAAGCGATATTTTAGGCAGGCGACATTTTGGGTAGGCGACATTTTGGACCGCCGACATTTTGGCCCGCGACATGTTGGCACGGCGACATTTTGGATAGCGACATTTTGGACCGCCGACATTTTGGCCCGCGACATGTTGGCACGGCGACATTTTGGATAGCGACATGTTGGCTCGGCGACATTTTGGATAGCGACATGTTGGCTCGGCGACATTTTGGCCCCGACATTTTGAGCCGCGACATTTCAGCCGCGACATTTTGACCCCAAACCCACAAAGTCAAAAATAAATATTTAAAAAATAAAAAGTAGCTTTTTAAGATAGGGATCTGTTTGTCGGTCCATCTCGCCTCCCCGAATAGCTTGTAAGTGAACAGTTCAATTCAAAAAAACTTACATTTGTGTTCGAAAGCTTTCGGAAAGGACACCTTATTCCCGTATTTGACATTTTGGTTTGAACAATTTTCCGTTCGATTTTGAACAGTACAGAAACCTGTTCCGATAATGACTTTTTACTAAACAGTGCGTTATTATTATTATTATTATTATTATTATTATTATTATTATTAGGGTGAGTTCTGATAAGTGCGTCCACTGAGAATTATATGCAAACTGTCCTGAAATGGCTTCTGTAACACATCGACTATGTTAGATAACTGTATAATGATAATTTTTTATAGGTAGAGGTCAGCGCTGGTTTCAATAGAGGAAGAGACAAGTTAATCAGGGACAACTTAAATATCTTCAAAAAAACTCTAAAGTAAAGATGGATAAGGTCTTGTTTCAGTTTCTCTTGTAGTCATACCAAACAACTGAAGTCAGGAAACGCAAGCTGTTTCTTTTGATTAATAGCTATTAATAACGTACATGGGCTATTTTGACTCTAACTAAAATTTTTTGTATGACGGTACGCACTTTCCCTTTCTTTAAAGTAAGGTGGGGGTAAGTGCGTACCATTATGTGGGGCAAGTGCCTTCCATTATGATGGGGCAAGTGCGTACCAATACGTGGAAAATCCGTCTGTCGTAACTCACCTTTAATTTGCTTATAACTCCTTTATAAGCCGATTATAAACCCAACGTCATTTCCCTCAAGCACTTATATTTACATTAAAAGCGGCATAAGATTTCAATTTTATTCATTACCTCTAAAATATATTGGCTTTTAGATATCAGTTAGTAAGCTTTTCCTTTAAAATAGCGATTATAAGCTACTTAATTTAAACCAGGATTACAAATGAAACAATGAAATTAAGAAAAACACTAAGTAAGGAACCAACACTTTACTCTTTCAAAAAACCGAAGGTGGAATAATGAAAACATTATATTTAAGAAAATTAAGAAACACCTTGCTTGTACATTGAAAAACTATTTCAATGTACAAGCATCATATCATGATCAATTTTTTTTCTCTTTCTTTTGTGTTTTTTCTTGCTGCTGTTGATTCTAATAAAAAAAATATTTTAAAACCGTATTTTTTCAAAAAAAGAAAATGTTCACCCAGTTCCCCTGACGGTCTGCCATACAACCGAAATTAAAGGAAATTACTTGGGTACGCACTTATCCCACGCTATTGGACGCACGTGTCTCATCTTACATTTAAGAAGGGGTAAGTGCGAACCCTGGCTTAAACACAGACTGATTAATGTGTTAAACCAAAATAAACTGTGTAGAGTATCAGCGGCTACTACTAAATAAAAACAACTCACATTTGCTCCCTTGGTCTTTTTAAAAGGAGAGAAGAAGAATCTCAAACACGACGCTTTTAATCTCCAAACCGTAGTTGTTAGCAAGACACGTGGGATATCACTGATTACGTTTAATCAATGAAAGCAAGTGCTAATTTGATCTAAACATATTTAATATATATGTCAGATGATTTTACCTGTTCATATTAACATAATTTAAAGTTGACGCACATAAACCGCTAGGTAGGGAAAGTGCGTACCTTAGAAGAGGTGCTATAAACCAGGTCATAAAACCTCTGCTTATGGTTTATTTGACATATTATATGCTTGAAAACTTTAGTAAAGGACCTGGAAATAAAACTAACAAAAATGGTCAGTGTACAAGATTTTTTAAACAGAGCAGCATCCATAAGAACATGAACTTAAAAAAAAAAGGTACGCACTTACCAGAACTCACCCTATTATTTTTGAACGAAAGATCTGGTTAAGGACACCGCATTCCGTATTTAACTTTTTGATTTGAACAAGTGTTCACTTAATTTTAAAAAGTTCGAACAACCGCAATAGTAGTGCCAATGGGGGAACTTAAGACTATATAGATCCAAAAACTAAAGGCTAACAAACTTTGTTGAAACACTTTTGACGAAGAATTATGTATGGAAAATATTACAATTCAAAATATACAAGTTCAAAAATTTCTTATATCAACAGCAGCAGTAAATATATTCTTTTCGCATCAAAATATTATGGATATTCTGATTATGTTCTCAGTTTTTGGGTTTAAGATGTAGAAAAAAAAATATATTATTTGAAATCGAAGTACAATATCTTGTTAATTTAACGTTGGGCACAAGTCGGAAATAAATATAACTAAACCTAAATGATATGATAGCAAAGCGAATGGTTTTTACCAGGGCCACGGGGTCGGAGAGAAAAGACCAACCACGCACTCTTTAGAGACTTTCGACTCCGACTTTAATTCCGCAGTCATAGTTTATACTGTGAAATAATAATAGTTGCGATAAGTTGTTTTTATTTTCATGTTAAATTTCAAATTTATTTGCATTTTTTTGGCAACTGGAAATAAAAGGATATTTGAAGTGCATTGTTTTTTAAACAAAAATAAATAATTAAATAAAGAAATAAATAAAATCTCCCACTGACAATTTTTTCTGCTGAAAAAGATTTTTTAAAGAGAGAGAGAGATTTTTTGATTATATCTTTATTTATTTTTATAAAAGTATATATTTTTTATTATTTTTTAAATTGTTGGATTAAAAATAAAATCTGAGTTTTTCTTAACGATTTCTTTGCTTATAAGGCTACTGTTTTTGTTGCTCGTTAAATTTTAAAAGGTTTGAATTGGAATAATTTTGTATAACTTACAAAGTTAAATCCTATTCATCAAACTATTTAATTTTCAATATAAGTCTAAGCACATGTTTCAATCTAAATAATTGTGTCAATTTAACTCTATTCATATAAATTTTGAATTAAAACATGTTAAGGATATTTAGATGCAATTCTGTTCAGCACGTTAAGGTGCTAAGTAAATATATTCTTCAAATATTGTTGGTAAAAGAAAGCAGACCCTGAAAACTGTTCCCAGAGCGCTATTAAACGCATATTTCAAATCGTACTTAGTAAACAATTACACATTACTCACATTGTAAGAAACTCGTTTTATCCATAGACCTCGCATTTCTAATAAGTCTTTTAAAATGCCAAGTGAACTAATGAAGCCATTTTTATTTGCGAAAGAGAACACGCGATTCAAAGTTTTGTATTCTGGCAGTAACTCGTGGGCTGTTCAAGCTTTTTCGGAAACAAAAATAAAAGAATGACATAACATAGCATCAACAAATATAGTGTTTTAAATTCTGATAATTCTTAAATGTAGTTGCAAAGTAGTAAACAATTTTCTGAGACTTAAAAACATTGTGAAGCCTCCTCCCACGCTACGATGTAGACCTTGTAGCCAAAAAGTGGGGAGGAGGGGGGGGGGGTACATTTCATTTAATTGGCAATAAGCTCAAAACTTGAACCCACACTTTTTAGCAAATTAAGTTATTGTCACCAGCTAGTTTTTTGAGAAACATGTTTTAGGACAATTATAAGGCTTTAATGTAATTTGGGAATGGGAGACCGTTTAAAAAAAAATCTCTCAAAGTAGCATTTGATTCAAATTTACTTCGCATGGAACTTTAATTAGTAATTTTTTAGTTTTGACCACGCTACAGATATCGCTTTTGTTATCAGCACAGCAGTATAATTCATAATCGAATTTGCTTAATAGTGTATTTTCGATAGCTATAAAACTCGTACAAATAACAGGTTCATCCAATACAATCGACAAACGATTAAATGCGCCTATCTGCATCATAACTTATTATCAGGTAAATACTTGATAATGCTCATTCAAAAACGTAAAGTTTGACATTGTTCTAAAATTCCGTATTAACAAATAAAAAATTCCAACAAGATCCCACACAATAATAAGATGCAAGTTCTTTTAATTACTCATATTATTAGTTAAAACTTACACGGTTTATTTGAATTCATTTGAATGATATGCTCATGTCAAGCATGAAAATTAACGAAGAGAAAGGGAAGTCTTTCTGAGAAAACTATCATTTACTCTCAGATTTTTGTGCAAAATCTTTAAGCACACAATATTTTAAACATTGATTAGCATACTATAAATAGCTACAAATTTATTTTCTCTGTATCAAATTCCAACATTTAACTACCTAAGAGCTAAACAATTTAAACAACAAGGAAATTATATTCATAAAGGAAATAAACTTTGTAAGAAATATAATAATTTCTAGAAAATGATATGTAATTTTCATCTTCTTTCTCAAAGGAAGTCGGTTTTATTTCACGACGCAATAAAAATAACATAATCTGGAAATATGTAGAATTTTTGCAGCTTGTGCATTTACATTTCAATTTAAATTCCCCCCAACTTCGAATCAAGCATTAAAACTTTACAATGAAGTTGCACCTAAATAGAATTCTTATTTAAATTTTATGTTCCAAAAACATTTTTGACTGAAAAGCCATTTACATGAGTCTACTCTTGAGGCAAACAGCTTTGATCGCAGAGGAATCGAATCGGAAAAAGGGAAAATAGTTTATTATGTTAAAGGAAGATGCGAGAGCCGTGTTTTTGGAAAATAAAAAGGTGGAACAAGAAGTAATTGAAAAGAAAATGACTTTGAGAATGAACGGAGTTTGAAATGATATCAGGGGTTAAACGGAAAGTTTTGTGAATTTTATTTAAATTTATCTTTTTCGTGTACTTTCAAGAAAAAAGAAGACATAAGTTTTCTAAAACTGCATTGAAAGGTATGGCATCAGTGGTACTTTTAACAGTTTTTTAAAGTTTTCTTTTTCTTTTTTCATCATCACTTCCTTTTCGAAAATATTATAATTAGTTTTGATTATAAAGAAAAACAGCAGCTGTAGGTAGAAGGCATTCAAACATACAAAAAAGACATTCATTTTAAGAATAACACTAGCAGTATTATTTGAAACTTAGCATTAAAAATTTAGACCTCGTATTTTTCTAGAAATATAGGTTTAAAATAAAATTCCTTGAGCAAGTAGCTTTGAGCAAAAATTTATTCCTGAAACACACCCTTTCGTATAGTTGTCAGATATTTCTTTCAATACAGTTAATATACAATATCACTTCCAATACAAGAAGTACACAGCTCAAAGTCTATTACTTCCTCAGGAAGTTGTAATCGATATTTTTAAATAAAGTTTTTGTTTTTATTTGATGAATCTGAGGTTAAACAGCATTTTGCAGTTTTGAAATCTTGTATATGCTTGTTGCTTTTAAATACACGAAAACATGTTGTGTGACAACTTTATAAATATTTTTTAAATAATTAAATGCACTTCACACCGGTGCTGCTATGTATTAAATATTATACTGTGTGTAAGGACAGCTGTAAGGAAGGCAACTTAATTTCCGCTATCCGCACTCTTCCCCTTACGGTTAGCATAGTTACGAAATTTACAACAGCACAAATAATGAGACTTACCCTTTTGATCTCAATTGATGTAATAGGAGCCTTTGACAATATAACATGGAACTCAATATTGCAGCAACTTCTTCGCTCAAAATGCGAAAGCGGGGCTTATGGATTATACAAGAGTTTTTTTATCCGAGAGAACTATCACAATCATTTCAGGATCAACTTTGCTAAACACAAACCCATCCAAAGGATGCCCGCAAGGATCTTGTAGTGGTTCAGAGCTCTGGAATCTTGTTCTAGCACCTCTACTTGACATTTCGTGGCCAGAAAACGTCCAAATAGAAGCATTTGCAGACGAAATCATCTTTGTGGTTTCAGCCTCAACTCGGAATGCACTTGAGCCCTCAGCCAATGAAGCACTTAGAGTACTGCAAGATTGGCTCCAACAAAATGAATTACAATCCTGTTCTGAAAAAACCAAAGCCCTTTTTCTTTCAAAACCCAGAAATTATGTTCGACAGCCAATCTTAAGGTTTGTTGGCAATTTTATTAATAGATACAAAGAAATAGATTATTTTGGAGTCAGGCTGAACAAAAATCTTAACTGTACATCACATTTGGAAAAAATTCATAAGAAATCAATTGATCTTCTTAGTAAGCTGCAATGCATCTCTGGAAAATCTTGGGGAGCTAATATCCAACTACGCAGATTATTATACCAAACAGCGATAGAACCTTCAATTCTTTACGCAGCCGCAGTATGGGGCCCATTTTTAAAGCAGAAAGACCTAAAGAAATTAGCTACCATTCAATGCCATTATCTTCTTGTAGCTTTTGGGAGCATATAAAACATCAGCTCATACCACCTTACGTGTCCTTGCGGAAATTCCCCCCATTGCTCTAACAGTTAATCTACAATCAGCTTTAGGAAATGTCTTCATAAGGAACACTACAGCAGAATTATCCCTTAATAATGTCAACTCATCCAATGACTTTGAAGAAGCAAGCCAAAATGGAAAGAACACCCTATAATACAGTGCGCTACTCTGAATATTAGTTTGGAAGATACGAATATTTTGACACTGCACACTGGGATTTTCACGGACGGATCGAAAATATGTGATGGAACCGTCTCAGCATTTACTCACATCTCCAACAATCAGGTTGTCTATGATTGGTCAGCCAAACTTACAGCATATAATTCAGTATTTCAAGCAGAGCTTTTTTTCATCTTTCACACTTTACTTTATATTGCATCAGAAAACATTACCTTCAACACTACAATATTCTATGATAGTTTATCTTCGCTTAAAGCAATCAAGGACCCAATGCATTCTTCAAAGTTAGTCGGAGACATGCAATCCCTCTGCAGAGAACATCCAAACATAAATCTATCCTGTGTTAGAGCCCATAAGGGACACTTTGGGAATGAACAAGCCGACTTTTTGGCGAAAACTGCAGCAATGAATCCAGCACATTCATTATTATTTAAAATTCCTCAATTAAAATCTTTCCTCAAACATCACCTTTGGTCTAATCTTCTTCAAAATTGGCAGAAAATCTGGGACACTGCAGAAACCGGTCGGAGAGTTCACGAAATCCTACCAAAAGTCAAGCTAAAACCACGATGCAAACATCCTATGGAAGTACAATTTCTCAGTGCACACGGTCCATTTCCTTCATATCTACACAGATTCAAGATAATAAGCTCACCATTATGTGCTTGCAGCCAGCTTGGAACTCCTGAACATTACGTATTCAATTGTCCGTTAACTAGCTCTTTCCACTGCACATATAATTCCAACCTTCCTGTATCCAAAAATATAGCTCATATTCTACATCATCCAGCTACTCGCAAGAATCTTCATAAAATAATGTTTATACTCAGCACTCAAATTGAAGACTTCAAATATCCTGCCTAAAAACTTTAAATGTTATATTATTGCCTTTTTCTGTATATATTAAAATTGTTTTTCCTGCTTATTATTATTTTTTTCATGTAATTTGTACATTATTTTATGTAATTTTATATCTAGTTATAATGTACGGTTCCTAGCGGGCGCTTGGTCGTTCGTTAATTTTTCTTTCCTCCCAGCCACAACATACGGTTAAACCCTCATCAGGGTAGGTACGGTGGTGACTGGTGGGGTTTAAATAAATAAATTAATAAATAGCATAGTTACGACGCTATGAACTTTTTTTTTCACTTAGCTTTTGCAACGACGGTTAAATTGGCTTGTGCATCAACTATTAGTCAATTTAAAAATCAACGTTAATAAAGCACAAATTTTTCTTAGAAATTTGTGCTTCATTTATGTATGCCTTGATTTGCTAGAAAACGTTTAGAAATAACTGAGATATAAGGATATAAATAAAAGCGAAACTTAATTTGACAAACATAAAGCAAGTGAAATGTTTTAACAGCAGTGCATAAAAAAAAGAGTGAATCTGTTTTCTTTCGCATGGGGAAAAGAATGGAGACATCCCATGGAGACGGCGCAAAATTTCTAAACTTAATATGCCTTATTATAATGCAACAGAATATAGATGTATCTAAATGAACATAAATATTCGACGCACCAGTCAATGGGATAAATTCGAAAAAAGAATAAAAATAGAGCACTGCTAATGCCCATTACCAGTATTTAATCTTTCTGTTACTTTTTTTTAAACGGCAATTCAATCGTGCCCGGAAAAACCTTGAATTATATTTCGAATAATTTTCTTACATGATATATTTTTATTACTCAGTCAGCTGTACTGGATATCGTAGTCAACATACATGTTTAATAGTTGTTGGTTTACGGGATACTGTTCATTGATTTCTCGATTAGCCAGTTATTTAAAATTCAGTTACACTGCTGCCAAAGTCATGCGACAGTAGTTTGAAAATAATAAATTTAATTATAAATTATATGCAACTTGATTTCGAGCAATATGATACTACAAAACACTTTACTACTTTCATTCAAACTTAAATGTTATCTAGATATAGTCAAAACTCTAAACTAATCCATATACATAAATGACTACTTTTGTATGTATATATGTGTGTCCGGTCCTTCAAAACTACTGGGCCTATTTTAACCATTTTTTCACCTTATATAGCTACATTTACAGGATTAAGGATGGGCTATAATTTGTTTCTAAAAATAAATTTCTTTATAGTAAAGTTATTATAAGAAACAGTAAATTTCATAAAGTTTCAACATTAAATGATTAAATTTTCAGTCCATTGTTACAATATTAATAGTGATCATAACGAAAACTTTGAACCAAGGCTTCTCTGGAGTAAGTATGAAATTTATTTCTTTCTTAGGATTTTTATAGTCATCTGTGCCAATAATAGCTAACCAGGTGGCAGGACAAAGAATGTAGTTCATCAAGAGGCCCTGCATAACTAGTCTCTAAAGTAGGGCTGCGACATCGATGTCGATGTTTTGGAAACATCGATGTTTTTGATAAAACATCGATGTTTTACCATCGATGTTTGAAGGTCGATGTTTTCCCAACATCGATGTTTTGGGTTCGATGTTTTTTTCGATGTCGATGTTTTATAATACAGCACAAAAAAACTTGATAAAAACATGCGATATGCAGACGTATTTAGAAGTTTTCATCCTCAATCAGAAGTTTCAGTATTAATCTCATTAGAAAACATTACCTGTGATAATTATCGATGTCTTGCTCTCGATGTTTTTAACATTTCTAATTTGCTGTTGCCATTTTATTTTAAATTTTATTTATTTAATTATTATTATTTATGGGAATGTTTTATATTTCAGCAAAAAAAATATCAAGATATGCTGCCAAAAGGTATATCGTTAATCACTATCAATCTCGATAAAAGACGTTTTTGATAGTTACCATCGATGTTTTAAAGTCGATGTCTTTTCATGATCAGTTTCGCGTTCGATGGTTTTTTTCCTTTCGATGTCTGTTTTATACTTCAGCAACAAGCAATAAAAAAGAATCATTTTTAAACATCGTTGTTTTTGTTTTTCTTTAGAAATTTTTCTCAATAATGGTGTGTCACACTTCAACAAAAAAAGTTTCACAAAAATATGCGATAAATAAAAGTTATACAGTTGATCAACAGTTGCAATATCTATCTCACTAAAAAAGTTTTCTACAATTGACATCGGTATCATACGGTTGATGTTTTTCGGGTGACAAAAGATATTCTAATTGAGTGATATAAAGAGGCGCTATGTATTGGGAAGTTACTGTATTACTGTACATTTAAATGTGTAAGTAATTTTTGTAAAAAAAGATCGATGTTTTGAAACATCGATGTTTGAAAACATCGATGTTTTTTGGTCGATGTATCAATACCATCGATGTCTTAATTTCTAATCATCGATGTCTTGAAACATCGATGTATTGCCTTCAATGTGGTACCCCTACTCTAAAGTGGGATTGTGAGAACCAGGCGGAGTCACAAGGATAGAAACTAATAATGGGACCTATATGCAATATTTGGAAATGGTTAACTCCAGATCTATTGATAATGTAAATATGTATTTTTTTTTCAATATGCCCAAGCTTATAACATTTTCAATTTACCAAAACATTATTTGTAACTTGCATTTGTATATACGGTGTGTAATAGTTTTTTTTATTCTATTTAGACAGAAAAAAATAGCCATTGTTAACGGAAGTAGCTACACTTATGTATATAGATGGTTGAAAAATGTATGAATGAGTTTCACTAAAACACCCTGCCCAGCAGAAACCCGGGCAGAACCGGGTACCCGGCTAGTATCCCATAAAAGTAAAAATGCTTCTTAAAGTGGTCCGCATCCATGTATTCGATTCAAATGCCACTTTTTTAAGAAATATTTTAAAAATTCTTTCCATTTTTAAATGGCTATAAAACATTATTTTTAGGCAATATAAGTTACAAATAAAAGCCTAGTTACAATAACTCAAATTTCATTTCAAAAAAAAAGGGGGGGGGGGAGATACGACTTATGTGCTAAGCACGGTAGTATGTATACACGCTGTAAATGCGTGGTTGATAAGACCTCTGCTGAAAACAAATTATTGAAAAATATATCTGCCGTACCTAATTATAAGTATTTATAGTATAATACTTATATGAATTATAAGTATTAATTTTAAATAAGTGTGACTACATAGCGCTTTAAATATGTTAAACGTACGATTTTCTAATCTTTTAGAAAATATAGGTAATAGTTTGGTAATACACGTGGTGAGGATACCAAGATAATTGTTAGCTTGAACTTTAATTTTTCAGAAAGTTTATCCAGCTTTTACATTTTTTCGAAAACAATTCCAACTTAAAAGCCTTTAAAAATGTATTTTCATAACAACTTTCCAGAGTCTCAGATATTGGAAGGGAATTCAGTTATTTTTAAGAACTCCCCTTTATGTCACATAATCGAATTCTAAGAAAATTGTTGCAAATTTAATCTCGTGCTTCAAAGTGCAGGGCAAGAGTCATTCACTGTAGTAATAACATGAGGGAAGAACTGTGAAAAACAATTTAATGCTTTATTTTAGTGGAAAATTGGATAGTAATAGTTTTATACTTTTATCAGCTTTGGATTCGTTTACGATCGATTTAGAAGTCTTTTCTTCTTCCACAGAAATATTCTGCTCGAAGTTAACTTTTTCTTTCTTTCTTTCTTTTCTTTTTTTGCTATTTATCTGCCTCATATTTTATTTTTCAACGTACATTTAGGGCAAAAAGGAAACGATGTTCTATATGCGTTAACATGAAAATTGGAAGTTGTTAGTCGTTTTAAAAAATGATCAACTCAATTAAAAAATGACTATCAACAAAACTGGACGAGTAAAGGCTACATAAAAAGTCTCTAAAAAGCATTTATTGTAGCATCTTTTATAAATTAAAAGAAAAAAAATATTCTCCTTAGATAGACTAATGACATGGTATTCTAACTATTCTAACTATTAGCAAAGATTGAAAATTATTTATCCTAAATTTCAATTTTAAATAATTAGAAAAAGAGAAAAGCTCTTATTCGCTGAACAAAGTAAACAAAAACGTTCCGAAGATTTGTCTATCAAAAATCTAATGACGTATTTGGCATACTTTTTGTTCTTTAAATTAAAGCTTGTATTTTATTCAAAATCACTTATGAAACTATAAAACTTACTGATTGTATTCGAAATTTGCATTTTATGCAAAAACAAAAAGCAGTTTTGACGAGCAATTAATAAATAGTATGCCCATAACATCAGTCAAGAAATATACTCCATTAATATTTCCAATTCCAAACTGAAACTTTTAATTCTAAACCATTCAATTAGGTTTTTCTTTTCCAATCTTAATATTATGTTCCATGCTTTGTAAAAGCAATACTGAACTAGTCATTTTACCCATGAGTAATCCTGTATAGAATTAAGAAATCTTTTTTGTACCTAACGAGATTCAAGATCACATATGTGTCTTTTATGTCACTTGCAATGTAATGCATAGCTTCAAAAAAAAAAAAAGTAACACATATTTTTTTATTGGAAAAATAATTGATTCTTTTGATAAGAAGTACGCGACTAAGCAAAGTTTTTTTCCTTATTTTAATTATAACAAAAATTGTCCATGGTATTTTCAACTAAAGCAAAGCTATTTTTTCTAGGAAAGTTAATTTTGCATTTTTAATCCGAAACTTGCTCTTTAATTTTTGTAACGCCGATAATACAACACTGAAATTGCTTTTAAAGAAGATAAAAGTTTATGAAAGAGGTTTTTGTTTTTCTTTCTTTTTTCGGAGAGGCATATGAAAAACTAATTAGCCTTAGTTTTTAAAACCTTTATATTCTATATTAAAAAACATTATGCAAAAAACGAAAATCCCGTTTTAAGCTAATTAATAGTGGTCCTTACAATTTAGAAGGCAAATTATATTTTAGGTGTAATAGTTTACTATACTTTTTTATTAAATAGTCTACTTCTATAGTTTTACTAGACTTTTTACTTCTAGTGAAAGATTTTTTTACTTCTTTTCCACCACAGTGTTTACTTATAGTGATTAAACCAGATCTGGATATCAAAAAAATGCTAAAAAATAACAGCAAAAACTTCTAAAAAGAATAAAGCCCCTTTTCCAGTAAAAAAACCTTAATAACTCGAATTATGAGTAGATAAACTAGCCTTTAAGATGGCTTATCTTTGTCACGACTAAACGTCAAAATGTGTATTTACTTTCCGTTAATATTTAAATCGATGTTTTATGCTAAAACTAACCTTGGAGCTACTGCTGATTTAAATACTCGTCTATTATTCCAAGACCAAAATGCTTCTTTGTGTTTTCACAAACAAGTTTATGGAACTTTTGATCCGTTAATTAATAAAATCTCGCCTGTTTATAAAGAGCCCCAATTTAACGAAACCGCACATTTAGCTGAGAAATCAGATGAATTCGGTTTGTACAATATTAGGAGTATGTGAGCATAACTCGCGCTTTTTACGAACAAACCCAGCACAATACGAGTAATATTTGCATGATTTGTAAAATGTCTATTGATTTTTAACTAAACTTATTCTTTCTTTGAAATATTTTTTAGTGTTTCGAAGTCATTTGACATTTAGTAATGGTTTATAAAAAAATTAGAAGAGATAAGTCATAAAAAATGAGGAAGTGATGAAACGGCCTTTTTTTTTTTTTTCCCCGTTAAGTGGAAACGTATTTGGAAATATTGTATAAGTTCACGACAATGTTGTTTCTTTCTGGGTATATTACTGAGGATATTATAGCTGAAATTCAAAGTAGTGCAGCGGGGGGGGGAGGAAACTAGTCAAAGCGACGATGATAACGACAAATTATAGTAAAAACTTGAAGGAACACACTTATTGCCTTTTAATGTGAATTTGCTAAATTAGAGTTGCAAATAGCTATATTACATGTATATACAATGGGTGTCCAAGTTATTTAGGGCACAACTTAAATTCAAGTACTTTCTAGTCACCTTAAGAAAAAAAAAAAACACGGACCATTAATTTGTTTCATTCTCATTCCCGTCATTTAGGGGGGTCCGGGGGTGTCCATTCTCCCCCCCTCCCTGACTTTGAGAAGTCAATATATTTACATATACGTGGGTGTGGTTTTTGTTGTGTTCTGGGAAATTGAATTGTATTTTTACCCTTTGCCACCCCCTTGGAAAAACTTGAAATGACGGGCCTGTTTATTCTGCATGGCTCTTGGTATTATTATTATTGTTTTTTAAAAGTGGAGACACTACCAGTCTGTGTTAGTTTACAAAGAAGGGATATTGTTTTCCTTTTAATCTTCAATGGGGGAAAAAGTCATTGTGAGCGTATAGTATTTTAAAAGTATTTTCCCGAAAGTTTTGGGTTTACTATTGTCAATACGTAAGTGACACCTACTAATAAAGAAATTTTGCTACAGTTTGTTATTGGATTTGTATACAAAATTAATATTATAACGATATACAGTCAAAACTGAATTTAAAAGTGAGCTTAAACTTATGGTGTTACAAGAAAATACAGGCATTGCTACTCCCCTCCACACATTCCAGATAGCTATTGCAAATATTACATGTGTTTCTAAAAGTCAGTAGCTCGACGTATGAAAATTAAACTTTGAGCAAAATAATTCTCTGGAAGCGGTTCGCATATGCAAATGGGACAAAACACGCATAACAACTCTTCGTACTGGCCTCCGAATCAATCATATGTGCTTTGCTGACGTTTAACCCTTGCTGATGGAGCTGCTGTCTGATGTCTGACAGCTGTCTGATGGAGCTGCTGAGGACTGGAATGGACCGGGGGAGCAGTACATCTCCAGGCATCGAACGAATGAACTTCTTTCGACCGAAATGCTTAAAGTCGAGTCGTCAGTAAAATACTCAAAACAGTTGATTATTTGCTAGTAGCCTGCTTACAAATAGTACTTATGCTATTTCAGTTCTCAAAACTCATGTCTGAATGCTGTTTTGCATCACCGTGGCTATTCTCATAGCCACGGTGAGATGTGGTTTTTTAACTGGTTGACAGAACATTAGGTTATTCTCTACCAATTGTCTCTGGGCAGTCGCGGTAGACATTTCAACACAGTATTTGTTTATTATCAGTTTGGGAGTATCTTTACTCTTTTTGCTTTTGTTGATGCTCATATCCTAGCTTGCGTTGCCGGTAAGAGAATTAGCAATGCATTTTCTATCAAATATGCTTACGAGAATCGCCCTAGTGTTTTGTTTTGGTCAATTTTTAATTTTGATACATCCAACTATTGATTTAGAAACATGTTATGTTTGCACTCTGGGAATGTGAGGAGTATAGTATCATTGCTTGTATATTCCTAGCCATTTCCTTGAAACTTACCTAAAACTTTTTTTCGTCCTTAAAGAACAGTTTTGGCAGCATCATGCAAAAATATAAATTTAATATTGAAATTTAATAAAAAGCTGTAGAAAAATTTCCTTACTAGTGAATGCCACTTATATATTGACAGTAGCAGATACCAAAAATTTGAGGAATATACTTTCAAAATACTTAATTTAACCTTACAATAAGTTTTCTCACACTATAAACAATCACCCTTGTTTGCTTTAATCTCACACCTCTAGCTATGAACAATAAAAAATGTTCTAAAAGTTAAATAGTTGCAGGCCCGTCATTTAGGGGGGGGGAAGAGAAGTCAATGTATTTACATATAAAGGGGCGTGGTTTTTGCTGTTTTCCGATGAAATTGCATTGTGTTTGCACCCTCCCCCCCCCTGGAAAAACTTGAAATGACGTCCCTGAATAATTGTCTTTTATGTCTCCCAGACGTCCCTTTATAAGTTTATTTCAGATTCATGATTTTTTAGCTGTAAGAAGCTCCTTTGTGAGCCATATGTAAGGCTTATCTTTCATCGAGTTTTTCTTTTCTTTTCTTTTTTTTTTTTGTGTAATTTTTAAATAACATACTTTTTTTTTTTTTTTTTTGAACGAAACATACTTGAATGAGCTACACATACTTCATGCAAAAGAGCAGTGTTTTTTTTTTTATTATTTTTTTTTAATAGTTCTCATTTGTAAACGGTCAGAAAAATTAATTTGGAATTAAGTATAATATGTTGTAAGAAACCACTTGGTTTTAATCACTCATTATTGAGGAATCGTGCAGCTAAACAGCTGTCAGCAAAAAGAACTTGCTAAAACAACTTGCTAATGATAAAAAAAAAAAAAATCCATTTACGTTTTGCAGAGAAAAAGAAAAAAATAAATAGAGTAAACTAGTTAAAGCTACAAAAAAAATTTCACGAATACTGTTTGAACGGAAGAAACTATTTAGTTTTCCTTCCTTTTTCTCATTTATTGATTTATTTATATTTTGTTGTGAATTTATTAATTTTCTTGAGCAATCGGGAAGATTGCTTAGTATACTCACTCTGAGCTCAAACGGTCGCAAAGACAAAATACTTTCATTTTGATTATTCCTGTCAGTCTCGTGACCTGTTTCCTTAAATTTCTATTTTAAACATAATTACACATAAAGCAGTAAGTAACCGCCCTAAGCAAGGGCTAAGGCAGAAACATGCAACACACCGCCAGCTCGTTTATGCCAACCATGGACCAACTCGAAAAACAAAATTTTCGAGTTGTACCGTACTAAGTGCGGTTGCTCGCTGGTAATCTAATTTTCATATTACCTATCCGTTTTTATTGGCTCTCCTTGCTTTATAAGAGGATTTTTGCCTTCAGCTCGTTTAATTCCTATACTCGTACTATGCTGATAAGTGCATAATAAGCACGAAACTGCAGTCCATGGTTGGAATAAACGAGGTGGCGCTGTATTGCATAATTACACATACTTGATTTTTATTCCAAAATTCATGAGAAATTCTGGCCTCTTTTTCGACATAAAAAATTTAAAATTATGTTTAACACTTCTACATTTTTTTAAAAAATACTCAAGTGACTTAGATACAAGATATATCTTTTCTTCTTCTTCTGCTTCTTATTATTATTATTACTATTATTATGATTATTATTATTATTATTATTGATTGATTGATTGATTTTCTTTTTGAGATACCGTAAAGTCGGGTTACTTGGACCCACAAGACGGTTACTTGAGCCCACATTAAAATGATAAAATCTGGATTTGGTACTAGCGTTAGAGACTGTAGAGTGCTTCTACCTCGCGGAGAAACGAGGAACTACGTACAAGTCTTCAACCAGTGAGTACCAAACCTAGATTTTATCATTTTACTGTAATGGGCTCAAGTATCCCCCTGGGGTCCAAGTACCCCGACTTTACGGTACGTCAAAAAACGAAGAAACCGAAAATAACAAACCACAAAAGTGTTATTACATTTAAATATTTTCAGATAAATTCTTGGTTAAAACTAACATCTCTCATTTTTTTTTCTTGCATATTGTATTGACGCCTGAAAATTATTCAACTTTATTGTTTTGCTTTTTAATCCAAAATAATCTACTTATTTTTTTTTACACGTCTTATATTCGTAAGAAACAACATACACCATTAAAAACATGATTATTTTTCTGCATAATAGTGGCAATTTTTTTCAAACTATCATTAAATTTGTTAATTTTAACCATTCTGCACTTAGTCCAGTCGAATTAGACATTAAAATCGCAAATCGCGATGTAGTTCTGAATTTTTAATATGTTGTTTGGGTCCCTTAGAGTAGTGTAAATCTAAGTTTGCACCTTTCTAAAACCTGTGCTCGCTGCGAAACTCGCGAAAAACTGCGAAATTTTCGTGCATTTTTCAGTTTTTTCTTTATAACTCCTAAACTATGCAACTTTTTATCATACATGTGCATCAATTTAAGCTGAAATGGAGTTCTGTAGGACGAATAGTTTAGGAGATATCGTACTTCAACCATGTCTTTTTTTGCGAAAAATGAAATAAATATGCTTCCATCGTATTTTGAACCAAATATCGACATAAATTCTTATTCTACAAGACAAAGATAGACATTTAATTACAGTACATCTAATCAGCTTTCATTTAAGCTTAAAAATAAGTCTGTAGGTTCAATATTTCATTTACAATTGTGAAAAAACAAATATTCGGAAATTGAAATTATTTTTGAGAAATGAGAAAAATTGCTTTCTAATAAGAGGAGAGCACTGGACAACAGAAAAATGCATAGAGTTGTATAAAAAGGGTAACACTGTATTAAAATATTATTTTCATAATTTTAAAAAACCTTACAGGTTAATTTATCTCAATGTTTTTTTTTTCTTTTTTGTGGGTTTTTATTACCTGTGGTCTTATTGCGAAGCTGCGAAAAAGAAAGGTTGTCTTTGTTTTGGATCCAGAAGTTCATTTAAATACGGAAAGAGTTGTTACAACTTCCTTGCCATTCCAGTTTTCGAAGATGAAGAAAATACCCAAACATCTTGAGACATAACAAAGACGACATTCTTTTTCTGCAGCTTAGCTATAAGACCACAGCTAATAAAGACCCCCAAAAGAAAAGAAAAAAAAAAGGGAAAAACATTGAACTAAATTAACCTGTAAAGTTTTTTTAAATTATGAAAATAATATTTCAATACAGTGTTACCCTTTTTATACAACTCTATGCATTTTTCTGTTGTCCAGTACTCTCCTATTCTTATTAGAAAATAATTTTTCTCATTTCTCAAAAATAATTTCAATTTCCGAATATTTGTTTTTTCACAATTGTAAATGAAATATTGAATCTACAGACTTCTTTTTAGGCTTAAATGAAAGCCGATTAGATGTACTGTAGTTAAATGTTTTTCTTTGTCTTGCAGAATAAGAATTTATGCCGATATTTGTTTCCAAATATGATCGAAGCATATTAATTTCATTTTTCGCAAAAAATTACAAATTGTTGAAGTACGATATCTCCTAAAATAATTCGTCCTACAGAATTCCACTTGAGCTTAAATTGTTGCAAATTTAGTGTTCTTCAAAATGGGTATGCACACGTATCATCAAAAGTTGCATAGTTCAGGAGTGATAGGGGACAATCTGAAAACAGTCAGGATAAGACCACAGCCAACTAGAACCATGATAAAAATAGCAAAAATATGAGTGAAAATGACCTGTAATTTTTTTTTTTATTTTTAAAAGGACATTTTAATACAGTGTTACCCTTTTAATACCCTTCTACGCGTTTTTTTTCTGTCTACTGCCCTCCTATACTTATTGGGAAACGATTTTGCTCATTTTTCAAAATTTTAAATATTTATTTTTCGCGATTGTAAATGAAATATTGAACCTACAGTTTACTACTGTTTGGGCTTGAATGAAAGCTGATTAAATGTACTGTAATTACATGTTCATTTTTTGTCTTGTAGAATAGGATTTTATATCGATACTTGCTCCAAAATATGACAGAAGCATATTTTTTTCACTTTTCGCAAAAAAACTCCATTTTTCGAAGTACGATATCTCCTAAACTATTCGTCCTACAGAAATCCACTTGAGCTTAAATTGTTGAAAATTTAGTGTTCTTTAAAATGGGTTTAATACATATTTGATCACATGTATCATCAAAAGTTGCATAGTTTAGGAGTTAGAAAGAAAAAACTGAAAAATGTCCGAAAATTTTGCAGTTTTTCGCAACTTTCGCAGCGAGCACAGGTTTTAGAAAGGTGCAAACTTAGATTTACACTACCCTCAGGGACCCAAACAACATATTAAAAATTCAGAACTACATCGTGATTTGCGATTTTAGCTCTTTTTTTTGCATAGATTGACTGGACTAACTGTATTATGGGATAAAATGCCTTTAAGAAAACATTCGATCGAAACCAAGGTAAGAAAGGGTCTATTGTCCCTGCCAGGAATACGTGGTTAGAGATTTATATTATTGAGAGAAAAATTATGAAAAATCAACTTTCAAATGCTGTAAAATTTCTGAAGAATTTAAGGAATTATTTTATGTTTCAATGTAATCTTAAGTCTCTTAAGAGTTTTTACGCCTCTGATTCTGAGAGGTGGAAAGCGCTTGGTGGGATAGCTCCTGGACTGCATTTAAGTGGCTGTTCTTATTACTACTATTATATATACAAAGGTTTGTTTGGATGGATTTATGGATGGAGCAGTCAGTTGATAAGCAGTCCGAAAAAATTATCTTTTTAACTAAGCCTTTTTTGAGCCTCTATCGTCGGGCGACATAAAGCACATGTTCTGACAGCTTCTGGAGCGCAGTAAAATAGGTTGTAAATACAGAAACAATAATGAATGATTAATGTAGGTACTTATTATTATTATTTTTTTGTACTTTCTAATTAAAAAAACTTAATAAATTCAATAATTTGCTTATTTATTGCCTTTAAGGCGGAACATAGTTCGCTGGGTCAGTTAGTAAAACATATAGTAAACACATGTCTGGAAATTCATAACTGTGAAAGCTTTTAAATTGTTAGAATCATTTTTTCTCGTTTTTATCTATTTTTTTGACTTATATGCACCGAAATATACATTTATTAGTGCAAGGCTAAGTATTATCTTCCGTGTTTAGAATATCTTATATCATTTTTTAATCCAAACTAACAGCGAGGATAATACTTGTCGTCTTTCTTATACGAAAGAACCGGATAGATTTACAAAAAGGAAAATTTTAGCTTTATACATCACCAAAAGAAAACATAGATGTACACATTTCAATCATGCAAAATCCTGGAAATTATCTTGAAGAACAAATTAACATTACACACACAAAAATACGCGTTAGAAATAAGTGCAGACACAGTTTCGTTTAATAATTTTTTATTACACATATGTCTACATGAATTTGTAATTAATAAAGTAGGTGCACATGCAATAACTTTTTTGGAACGCAACTGCACTAAACAACATTTTATTTCTAAAAAAGAAAAGATTATTCACATACTAAGGACATTTACACTAAAAAAAATAAATAAATTAATTAATTAATTAATTAGAAACTTTAAAAAACAAATCGTCACTATTATTGTTATAATCATTATTATTTAGTGCTCAGCACACTTAATTTTTGTAATAACTTCATATTCTTGCATTGACGTCGATCTGAAGAATAAAGAGCCCCATTGTTTATAGAATAAAAATAACCGTAATACATCTCTCTGGTTAGTTTATTCTAAAAACTTCAACATATTCTTCAGACAGTTCTATAAAATTTCGCTCTTAAATATCGATTTTTGTAAGTACAATAAAATATTTTTATTTTACATAAATATTAATGCATATATATTACAATCTATATGTTTATTTTGATTATCCATAGAAATACTTATTTCAATATTCCAGTCTAAACACACATACATTTAAGCATTTACGCATTTAATAAGAAAATCTAGCTCTTAGACGAACTTGTAGTGAAAAAAAAAATAGTTTGAATAATAAATAACTATTTAGGTCAGCAAAAATTGTTTTTTAATAAGTAAAATTTCAGCACATCTAAAAAAAAAGAAAGAAAAGAAACTTGTAGCGTTTGAATGTGTTGTTAATTTTAAAATTGTTCCAAAAAATGTACTTGCTGTTCTAGAATTACTTTATATGTATATTAATTGCTTTTTTTTGTTCAAGCAAACAAAAAATGTTTTAGTTTTTATTTTGTTAAAGATCAAGATAGGTTACTGTCATTTTTAATGCCAAGTAAATTTTAAAGTTATGCACATTATTGTATCTCAAAATATTTTTTTTCTTTAAATTCAAAAATGATTGTTTTACATAAGTACTTTTTTGTACAAATTTATCTACATTGAGCAAATGCTAAGCATAGAATTTTGTTGATTTGTTTACCAATAATTTTTAGGATTTATCAAAATTTCGAACCCTTCATTTAGTTTTCATTTTAAATACCGATCTATCTTTTTTAAATTACAGTTTAAAAGTGTTGTCATTGTACTTTTGGCTAAAACCTTTTTTAAGATTCAAACCATTCAAATATCAGAATAACTTATAGGTCGAACGAAATTTAGAGTAATGTTTCATCACTATGCGAAGTGTAATTACTAACAATGTCATAAAGTCCGATTTAGCGTATTGTGCATTATATGATAACTTGTGATTTAATTAAATTCCTTTTTTTTTCATTACTAAACCTTGCTTCTAATATCCGGTTGTACTACATATATACGACTTGTGTTTAGAGATTTGCTGCATTCTAATATATTTTGTAGTCCAAATTAAAAATTACGTATTTTGTTTTTGCAAAAAGATATTTCTTTAAGTTGTATTTTTTTACTATTTTTGAAGTCTATAATATTTGAGCCTTTTTTTCTTTTTTTTTTTTTTGAAAAGTTTTTTTTCAGTTATTGATTACATCACATCTATGTCATTGCTGGTAACGTTTATCCTCACAGTGTCTGTAAAGGATGTATTTGTTTTAGTTGCTGCAACACGATCCTTTTGCAACTTTTTTTCTTTAATGGGTATTTCTTTCATTGGCAGCAAAGTAACATTTTCATGTCCATTGCATGACTTGTCCGCTTTTCCGCTTACCATTCTTCGTGCTGCAGGATTTTGTCCAGAATTGTTTGCCTTAAAGCATGGAAGTACTATCATAAACTCCTTTCTAAAATTTTCATTGAGCCAAGCGTATAGGAATGGATTATAGCAAGTAGAGCTCATGGCTGCAGCATGAGAAATAAAGAAAATTACGTTGAGGAATGACCATGTAGAAGCTGGAATGTAAAAGTCTATAATAAGATTGTATGTATTTATGGGAAGCCAAGAAGCACCAAAAATGACAACCATAGTTATAAGCATCCTGTTGGTACGTCTGGTACGCTCCCTTTCCATTTCCTCCTTTTTGGCTGATTTTGCACCAGGTTTAGACCTTGCTCTCATCTTCAGTTTTATGCAGACCTTCATGTAGCAAAAGGTGATGATGATGAACGGGACTACGAACTGAAGGATAGATGTCGAAAATCCAAAGGCCTTCCTGCTAGATTCATGAGGCCATACTTCGTCACAGTACAATTCCCCACTTTCCGTAGGTACTAAATCCATGAAAATCCCGTATGGGAGAGTGAGCAATCCAGCTAGCACCCAAACTGATACAATGATTATGTAGCAGTAAGTTACTTGAAGCCTTGGTTTAAATGGATATATTATCACAAAGAATCGGTCTATGGCGATTGACATGAGTGTAAAAGCTGAGATATATACGCTTACTCCTTGGGCATACGGCACTAAGTGACATAGAATTCTGCCAAAAACCCATTCTCTCATAAACATATAAAGAGGTGTGAAAGGTACAGCAAATGTGCACAATAAAATGTCAGATAGAGCTAAGTTAGTAATAAAAAAGTTTGTCACTGTTTGCATTGATTTGTTGCGGAAGACAACATAGCATACTAACACATTGCCACAAATTCCAACGGAAAATATAGTTATGTATATTGCATAAAATATTGCCTTCAGTCCTGGTAAGCTGCTGAAAATGTCTTGTTGAGGTTCTTCCAATTCATCAAAAAGTGAAGCATTATGACTGAAATTTTGCCAGTCTAGTGTAAAGTTCTGCATAAGAACTGCTAAGGCAGCATAGTTGCTGACATGGAAACCGTTAGCTAAGTGAATAGACATATCAATAGGCAACATGAGTTGAGCTATAAATCAGTTCAACATACTCGTGCATTTGTAGCTGTTGATAAATATTTGAAACTTCTTACATACATCTGGATTTCTATACTGACGTTTTTTAGTCCATATTTTTGGTCCCTTTACCTGAAATTAAAAATGGTATAATTAATACTTTATAATTGAATCAGCATAGAGTGATTGAATGAAAGATTAATTGGGCAAGACGCATTCAAAAATTAAAAAGTTGCATGGCTTCTAGTCAAAAATAAATACATAAATAAATAAAATTGTTGGACTACGAAGAAGATTTGGTACCACAGGTATATTTTTCTTATTCTTAACTATATTTCAATCAGAATCCAAATTTTTTACTTTTAAGTAAGGTCTTATTAGGCAGTTAAAAAAAAAGAAACTATTAAAACTTTACCTGTATTTTGAAATATATTTTACACTAATTTGAATTAATCTCATCAGTCTAATTGTACTCTGTCAAATAGAACGGGGAGCAGGAATATTGAGGCGTGTAAATTATTTGAAAAGCGCAATTCAGAAAATAATAAATAATAATTAGGAAATTACTTATAGTAAAATTTGTAGAAGGTGACGCATTTGAAAGAAAAAAAAAAAGATGGTATTAGAAAATATGTTTTACAAATTTTAAAGTATGACTTTAGAAGCCTACATTAAATTCATCTTATGGGAAAACTGCGTGAAGTCGCAATACATGACTTGAACAGAAAAATTAATATTTATTTATTTCATTTATACATCTTCATTTTTTTCTTCTGTAATATGATCTAATAGAAACATTGATACATTTTTTTTCCTATAAAATATTATTGAGCATATGTGTATTACATGTCAAAATTGAATTGTTGTAGGAATAAAATTTGAATTCTGTAACTCAGACAGCATGATTAACTGACAACTAAATCCTGTAACTCCTTGAGCAATCAATCTCGATTTGTTGCACTTGATTTACGTTAGGTTTGCTCCCTTTTCTTTATATGTTTACTTACTTTACTCTCAACTTTATTAAATGGACTGAGGGAACACTTGTTCAAGGTGAAAAACGTTTCTGCATTCTAAATATTTCATGAAGATTTATTGCTTCTGGGAGGGAAATTCGTGATGTTTCGCCGAAGAATTTATTGTCTCTTTTATCATGTCTACATGAAATAGAACGTCTGAGCAATATAAAATTTGTTTTCAATAAAGCTAAATTTTTAGGATTTCAATTTTTAAAAATTACATGCAACAACACAAATAGCTATGTTCATTTTGAAACTTTGCAGATTTTTTCAATCTTTGCATTTTCAAGACGTGTTTATTTCATTTGGCTTATTTTTCTTCGAATTCCGTAAATCATTATACTGCTCCATCCGTTTGCACTCTTGTGGTAGTTTTATGCATGTATAGGCTATTACCAAATAATTTTACTTTACTGTGCTCTCGAGATAAAACAATTTCTCAGAAAGCACGGACGTTTTGCGTAGCATGTAATGAAAGGAATCAAACTTATTGATATGGCCAGAGTAATTTTGGACACTTTTAAACCCATTTGATTCCATTGCACTATTTCACAGGACAATATATCAACAACCACTAACGTTTAAAACAAAAGTGACAAATTAAAAACTGCAAAATTTTGCCTCAAGAGGGCATTTTTAATGAAACATATATTTACATTTAGCTAATTATACTTCAACTTCGTCATATTTTTCCTCACGCTCGCCAAATGGTATCTTTTTTAATGTATGCTTCAAAAACTCAATCTAAAATTGGTGAAGCGTGTATTTCTTTTATCATCGTTTTTGAATTTGTTTTCCAAAATGCATTAACCAGTACTAGATATGATAAAATTAATTCTAATAGGCACTTCCAATTTCCATTGAGCCCTGCACAAAGCAGCTAATGCGAACGTCTTCAAAAATCACTTTACAGAAGAAAACATAACCAGCATCCACTTCTTAAGTTTGTAGGCGTTTCCAAGACATCAATCCATGTAACCTCCACCCCTAAAGCTATTTGAAACATTCCAAATCTGGATAAACCTATAACTTTACCTGATTCTAAAGATATCCTTTCACAAGTTGGTAGCACTTCTCAAGGTGTATAGTAGTCAATTTGGAATAAGATTTCTTATACTTCCTGAAGGTAGCCGAAAGTGATAGGTGTCATGAGGAAAATGTTTTGTTGAAATTATTTCTACAGACTATTATGTATGGTATAAGTACAACTCATAAAGCCTTTTAATGCCCTCTGGAGGCGAAGTTTACAACTTTTTTTTTTATATCGACCAAAATAATTCCCATAACTTCATTATGTCCTGCCCAAAATGTCCTTCCTTTCTGAGCAATAGTTATTGCCACACCGGGACGTCATTTCAAGTTTTTCCAGGGGGGGGGGGCAAAGGGTGAAAACACAATGCAATTTCATCGGAAAACAGCAAAAACCACGCCCACTTATATGTAAATACATTAATTTCTCAAAGCCAGGGGGAGGGCAATTGACCCCTCCTGCCCCCCTAAAAGAACGGGCCTGTGACCACACTGTATTTGCACTTTATTCACAGAATTTATGTGTGTATATATATGTATATATATATATATATATATATATATATATATATATATATATATATATATATATATATATATATATATATATATATATATTACGTGTCCCTGTGTTTGTGGCCAATGAACTCCTCAGCTATTGAACCGATTTTAACCAAATTTTGCACGCAGTTTCAGTTTGGTCCAACTTAAATGATAGGATAGTTTTTATCTCAATTTAGGACCGCAATATATTTTTCATTGCAAATTATGTATTTAGCTACCAGCTTTTCTGTGTTCTAGACTAAGCCTTTTTACTAAGCCTTTTTTGACACCTCCATAGCTGAGCGACATAAAGCATACGTTTTGGAAAATTCTGGAGCGCAGTAAACAAGTAATAATCTTTCTTATCTTGATATATAAAAATTACGTATCCCTGTGTTTGTGGCCAATGGACTCCTCAGCTACTGAACCGATTTTAACCAAATTTTACACGCAGTTTCAGTTTGGTCCAACTTAAATGATAGGATAGTTTTTATCTCAATTTAGAACCGCAATATATTTTTTATTGCAAATTATGTATTTAGCTTCCAGCTTTTCTGTGTTCTTGGCTAAGCCTTTTTACTAAGCCTTTTTTGACACCTCCATGGCTGAGTGACATAAAGCACACGTTCTGGCAGCTTCTGGAGCGCTGTAAACAAGTAATAATCTTTCTTATTTTAATATATAAAAATTACGTGTCCCTGTGTTTGTGGCCAATGGACTCCTCAGCTACAGAACAGATTTTAACCAAATTTTACACGCAGTTTCAGTTTTGTCCAACTTAAATGATAGGATAGTTTTTATCTCAATTTAGGACCGAAATATATTTTTTATTACAAATTATCTATTTAGCTACCAGTCTTTCTGTATTCTTGGCTAAAATTCTTTAAACATACCCGGAATGCCACCACATAATCTGCGGTTAAAAATTGGTTCACCCATAGTTCTTCTACGTAATTTAAATCCACCGAGATTATGCAATGGTACGCGTTTAGTTATCAAAAAAATCACCGGGAACATTATTGAGGCAATCATTTTGACTGACAAGTTTAAAGATGAAGTAGTTCTGTTGCCACGTATCCCAATGACACTGTCAGAATCTTCAATACCCTTCAAAAGCCTACAGTTTCCCATTTGTTTAGCTTTCGCCATGTCCATTAATAAGTCCCAAGGACAAACAATGTCAATTTGCGGTTTAGATTTAGAAAATCCATGTTTTCCCCCCAATGGGCAACTATAGGTCGCTTGCTCCCGTAAAGGGAAAACCGTCCAATCTATTTTTGTTTACAAGAGACATATTAACAAAGAATATTGTGCACCGATTAGTGTTGAGTTAAACTGAAATTAAAAATGCTTATAATTCAAAAAATAACAAATAATATTGGTTAATTATCTACCTTACCTACATTATTAAAAAATAAAATGTTACATTACAAAATAAAATGTTACAATAGCAATTAGCAAATTTTTAATTAACTCAATTATTACAAGCTTGAATATAATATTTCTAAGTACTAAAATGCTACATTTTTTGTTGATTTTTTGTTTCTAGCAAACTTAGGAAATTTTTGTTCGATTGTTTTCATATTTTGGCCTCAAATTCATATTTATATAAAGTTGATCTCTATAACGGTAATAAAGTTTTTCGTTTCTATTGAAACATTACAGTTTAACCCATACCTTAGCCACAGCAACGCGTGGCCGGGTCAGCTAGTATATATATATAAAAATAAAAAGTAAGGATTTTTGTTTGTTGTGGCGGTCACGCCCAAAACACGTACAACAACACGTTCAGTTCTCGTTTACAGTATCTAAAAGTTTTAAATATTAATATAACTAGCTGACCGGCTCTAATTTTTCCAAAAACAAGCAACCGGACAATTGGTATTCATTAACAATTTAAAAGAAAATGAAATGATGCCATATTTTTGTCGTTTTATGAACATTAAGGAAACAACAGCAAAAACAAAACAAAAAAGCACCTTTAAGCAATATTGTTCTGTATAATAACCATGCTAAAATAAACATTTTTTTTGCAAGTTTTAATGCAACTGCAGTTGTGGTTTCAAATCTTGTAATGCGTTTCAGTTATATATTATTGGAAATTAGGATTAAAGTTAACTAGTGAAAAAAAAGTGAATCAAAAGCCACAAAACCGATAGCGGGTTTAAATAGCAGGGACTTTCTCTAACGCAACGCTCAATCCAACCGTACCACTACATCTTAGTATTCGGATGTTATTCACTGAAATAATGTGTAATAAAAAACGAAAAAACAAACGATTTTGTGATACAAAACAAATTGGGTATTTTTTCGTCAATAGCTGGCCCAATAAACATTAAAATGAGGGGTTAATTATGGAATTCGATTAATAAATATGAAAAATCTGGCTTAGTAACAGAAAACAAGCTAAAACTCAATACTATGCAAGATAAATGATAAAACAAATTGGAAGCCAGTTATGCATTAAAAGTTTTGCAGTGTTTGCTTAAAATCATGAGGACTGACGAAACCACTATAGTTATTTATTCTGAAAAAAAGAATGATTTCTTTGTTATCCTAACTAAATTATTATAACCATATATATCTGTAACAATAGATAATGCGGAAAATTAGAGTGCTAAAATAACATTGCCGTACTCAATGCCAATACAATACCAATACATCGATTAAGTCACAAGATAAAATACGTTAAAACATATCACTACATAATCAACTGCAACAAAAGATATGTAAGTCAATTTGGTAAGAAAACATTTATGTTAGAATAGACAACTCTAAAAACAATAAAGATCGCAATCACAAAAAAATAAACCTCAATACGAATCATTTTATTGATATTAGAATTCGCCTTTAGAAATGTTTCTAGAGCTAATCGAAATATGAAATAGAAGATGCACTGCACATCTTTAGACACTTTTTTTAAACACATTTTGAGCATTTTTTTCCATGGATATTTGCTTTCTTTTATAGAAATTATTTTTTCGAACAATTTTCAAAACGCTCGTCAGAACACTTATTAGTTTCCTCTTACTTTTTTAAGTCTTGGAAGTTCATTTGAACATCGTTTTTGACTCGTCTTTAACAGCACTTTGAAGCATACTTTTGTGACACCTTTTTACAGCACTTGTTTCAGTTAATTTTCTAGCAATATCATTTGTAGCTTTGAATCGCCGAAAATGGACAGTCTTCGAGCAGGGAAGGTCATCCTTCTCTAACTGCGCTCACCAGCTGACAACGATTCAACTTGACGAAATTTCTAGTAGCATCTATTTGAGAAAGTCTATTGACTGTATGTCAAGAAATGTTGAAATTATATTTCTTCAAAAAAAAAAAAACGATGATTTCACAAGGGTGCTCAAATGTGCTTCAAGTAGGGTCTCAAGTGTGCTTCCAATATGGTCTTAATGTGCCCCAGTTCTTTGTTCTTAAATGTGCCTAAGAAACAGTTTCAGAATACATTCAGTTTACCTATGTTTTAACTCAGAGCATGCGAAACACAAAGAGTATTTTAAACATGTTTTTGAATGTGTAATGAGATTTTGCAGTGTATACACTTCCTTGCTTCCAAATGCAAAAAAAAAAAGCAAAAAAAAAAAATAATAATTATAATAATAAATAAATAAATAAATAAAAGTACTGAAGTAAAAAATCCCTTCAGGTGAAACAATCTATAATTGAGTAAGTAATTATGTTTTGACGTTTAGCTTAAGCTTAAATGTGTGAACAAATGTTTCGAAGTTTAGGTAAATTACTCAGATTTTAGTATTTCTGAGCGGAATATAACGTGAGTTTTATATTTTTTCTCCTAACATTTTTTCTCAACTGTGGAAAGCAATTTTTATAATTTTTACATTATTGCATTCTATCACTAATACTTTATAATTCTGAAATTCTTCTTAAAATGTGCAGAACACTTAAATTGAATTTTGGCTTAAGAGAAAGTCAACTTTTAATTGTGTTGAATAGTGCATTGAAAGCTGATTTTGTAATAAAACTTTTGCAATAACATAAGTGAACGTTATACATCAAAAAAGTAAAATGTTTCTATTAATGGATGAAATTCTTCTTGCTTGAGAACTTAGAATTGTTTGATTACGTTTGCTAATTCAGAATGTTTCAAATGGACTAAAAATAAGTTTATTTCTTGTTGCGCTTAACATAATGTTATAAAAAGTACTAAGATTAAATTAAAAATTAAAAGATAAAAAGAACAACCCAGATTGCCGACCTGGTATTAAAAACAAAATTACTAGTCAGAAAGCGTTTTAAAGCAGAACAAGGAAGGACGATTGAAAATATATTTAAAATCTTTATACTGAAACCAATTACAAGTATTTTGAAATAGATAAATACGTTTGTGCATAAATTTAAAGGATCAATACAACGTTGAAAAAGCACAAATGCGCAGGGATACTGCAAACACGGGTTTCGGCGGCGTTACAAGGAACGTACGGCGTTTTTTTTGTCTGATGTTTATAAGCTCACAATTTTTTGCATTAAAAAATGCGTTCCTTGTAACGCCGAAACACGTGTCTGCATTATCCCTGCGCATTTGTGCTTTTTTAACGTTGTATTTATCTTTTACAAGTATTTTATTTGTTTACAAATAGATACTGGCAACAGATAACCATTTTAAAATATTGTTTTCTTTCCTCGTCGGCCAACAATAAAGCCGTATTCAAATCGCGAAAATTTAAATCTTAGCCGTATTTGCTAAAAAAACCGTTTATTATTCGAGTTCTATGTAACATGGAAATTTCAAACTCCTTTTTGCAGTCACAGAAAAAAGTTCTCTTTCTTTTGATGCTATTGTTTTAAATTTTCAAGCATGTTTTGATTTCAAAAATTGCAAAAAAATATTTAAAGGTACTTAATTAATATCTTCTTTAATAAATGTTATACGAAGACGTGATCAAGCTAAGAACACTCTCGATCACCCTTGTACAAAAAAAAAAAAAAAAAAAAAAAAAAAAAAAACATAAATAAAATATGTTTATCCGTTTTAGCAATAGAGTATCACAGATTCACAGATCTCCAGATAGTGACACGTCAAACATAAAATCCCCTTCCTTCTTGCGTCTGGAGTTAAAAATAGATAACTTTAAAATTGGCGATTTTTTACTTGTTAAATCTGATTTGGCGATGTTTTGTTTGTTAAATTTAATTAAGGAACAATAAGTTTCTTGTTAAATTTCAACAAAACTTTAGTTGAAACTATTCTTGTTTAGGAGATTCAGACACAGAGCTGATTGGATTTTAATTGATTTCTTTTTAAACAAAAGCCAGTTTTGTTACATTTTAAAAATGGATTTGAAATAGGCAGATAGTAAAACAAAAATCTATTTATATCTATTCTTCCCATTTTCTTAAAACTTTGCTTTTTTAGTTTAGGTTTTAAATAAAAAGTGTTAAAAACCCAGTTGTGAATGTTACTTTAGTCACTATGGAATGACAATGTATCATATATTTTTCTGTTTTTCTAAATACATACTGTGTTTAATACATAACCTTAGATGTAAATGTTATCTCTTTTTGTGGCCTAATATTTTTTTTTTCTGTCTCACTCATCTCTTAAAATAGTTGTAAATGTATTTTAAGATATCCAGTTCGTATGATTTTTTTTTTTCATTTCCCGTTAGCAGTTTACTTACGTTACATTATATTATTTTATTATAAAATATCTGCGGATGCCACTTGGCAAAATTAGCTTTTCATAGTACAACCGATCGATTCGTCAAATGATTTATTCTTCACATGAATTATGCAAGAAGTACAAATTTGCAGTAAACTTTTCACACTCCAATAAGGACGCTTAGCCTAAATGACGGTTTCAACTATAAAGAGTGTTCGCAGATTCATCCACATAAACTCCGAAGATATATTTCAGCTCTGCGGAAACTATTCCAAGGCTTTCTCCTCCGTTCATCTAGGGAGCGTTATCTTTAGTGGGTAATAAAATGTTCTGATGTCCTCCCAATCCCCGAATGTGGTCTTGCGCAGAAATATAAATTGTGGGATGGGGTGGGCTATTGCGTCATATGAACCTCTCAATTTATATATAGACTGGTAGACTTAATTCTGGACAATTTTCAATTTTTGAAGGTTTCATCATTTAACTTTAATACATTATTAGATTTATTTATTTCCCGTAACTCATTTATTCATAATTTCTCTATTATTTAAGCATTCATTTCACATGAATATTAGCTTATTTCATTTTGAACTTTGCAAACTATAAAAACATTTTTTTTTTTAAATTGAATTTTGATTTTTTTTAGATAATCAGATTTGGCACCGAAATATGATAAAAAGCAATAGTTTTCTTCCAAAATATTGACGAAATAGTTGAATAAATATTGATCATTAAATATTGATTTAATGTGCTGAACTTATATTATGTTTAGTGTAACGTTTGCTGTTGGTTTAATAATTTTAATATATTCAATATTTAATTGCGAATATGCGTTTGCATCTATTTCGGATTAAGATATGGAATGACTTGCGAGAACCTTTTTTGAAAACCAACTATTCAAAACTTCACTTCTCTGCTTATTACGTTTGCATAACTGCTTTTTCATTTGTGTACTAACTTGACTCTGGGTACTATTGATACATTAAAAGAAAATAGTTTGGCATGAAATGAATATAGTCAGCAAAGGAGTTGAAATATGTATTTGATAAAAATATAGTTACTGTGTTGCACTAAGTTTTATTTCGGTAGGTAACATTAATAGCAAAAATTAAAGAAAATAAAAATGTTACATGAAATCTACCCGGCTTACCCTATGAAGTAATGTCGGCAGTTTTAAAAGAGCAAAACAAAATTTATCAAACTTGGGCATAATATATGAAGTGTGTGTAGTTTTTGAATGTATAACAAATTCTTGGCAAAAAAAAAAAAAAAAAAACGCGTTGTCTGATCAGCGTTATGTTATTATAGACTTTTGTTGAATGCACAGCTGCATCTCCTTTAAACATCTAGCTTTTTCGGCTCATTGTTTACTTTAGTAATGTCTCAGAAAATTCTTTTAATTGGCAGTGATAGTTAAAATTCTAATTAACATGTTTGTCAGTTTTATAATTGATACGTTTCAGCTTTTAATAACGATACAACTTTATAAAACTGAAACTTCAAAGCTTCATAAACTGATGAAATCAAAAAAAAAAAAAATAATTTTAATTCTTTGTACTAAGAAGGACCCATTAAGTTAGACTTGTATTTTATTTTTAGTCTTACATTATGGTCGTAAGCTAAGAAAATAATCTATTGTAGTTTGAAAAGAATAAGTTTTATATACGTAATTTAAGCTTAAAAATGACATTTCATGCATTTTTAGAATACATTTTAAAACTAATAAGATCTTTTCTTCCACCCTCATTCAGACCTTCACCTTCATTATACTATCATTAGTTTTATGAAGTTTTCGTGATCCGAAAACCAAGTATATGTTTTGAAACATGCTATATAAGATTTACTTATCATTATTTCGGTTATCATCGCGATCTTTATTTATCACGACACTCAACACCTGACAATTGAATAAGCAAAATGATTCATGTGCAGCACAAAATAAGGAGTACGTTAGCATCTCAAATGAAAACATTTTACATTTCAGCTGAATCTACAACGGTTCACAGTACATCAGCAAAAACTTATGTTTTGAAATTTTTCGCTACCTTTATTTTCTCTCAGTATTTGTGTGTGTGTGTGTGTGTGTGTGTGTGTGGTGTGTGAAAGGGTGGGGAAAGAATTGTCTTGACTCTTAAATATATCTTGATATAAAAATCTCTGTAACCTTTTCAAGCTTTAATCTTGCATTACCTTTCTAGAGTGACAGACCTTGCTAAGATTTTAAACCACTATCTTCATAATAAAATGGAAACAAATAACTTTGAGAGTAACTTTAAAAATTCTTCAACCGAAATAAAGCATAGATCTTAACCACATAACCTTAAAAAAATATTTATCCATTAAGGAGCTACGAGTCCGGTTAGAGGAATACATATGCACAAATGCATCGAAAAACAGGTGCAGAGTTATATACGGCAAACTTACAGCCCCACCTGCCTTTTTTAGGGTTGTCGGTTGAAAACAGTTTTAAAGCACATGTGCCAGATTTTGTCATCTTCAACTTTCAATATGCCCAGGAACGTGGGTGACCGACAAATACAAAGTATGCAAACGAGCAAGTATGTATGTCACAAATCATATAAATATTATTTATCTTACCACTATTTACAAAAACGTCATTTTTCAAACAATTTTACTCCATTGAGAAATAATGGTGGAAAAAATATATGCCTCTAAAAAATAAATTCATTTTCTGGAGTTTTCTGTATTTATCTCAATACTTTTAAGATAAAATGATCCATTCGAAAGAATAATGTTATCCCGATAATCATGGTAGAAGAAATGTTTTTCGTGCTTCAGTAGCATCTAATTCCTTCTCTTACTGAAGCATAAAAAAATCCTCTTTTTGCATTCAATGCTTTTTATTTCAAAGATATAATCCACAAAAAGGCCAGAGCATTGCAGTTTCTCCAGTATATGAAATTTTGGTTGATTTTAAATTGACGAATCTCCTTGAGTATTCAAAGAGTATGTTTTCGTTTTTTAATCCCACGTCCACAGAAAACGCATACATGAAATGTAAGTTGGAAAAATGATGCATTTCTCTTCTCTATTGCAGTTTGAAAAATAAATTCCCCAGAGAACAAAACTGGTGAAAAAAATATTTACCATACTTTGATATTCAGGAAGGAAAGAGATTTATAGCTCATAAGATTCTTGCTTGTTTTAGAACATATGTTATGCATATTTCATTGAAAACTTTTTTAAGGAAAAATGTTTGAACTAAACACCTTCGAAATATTTTTTTTAAAGTTATGTTTCTTTCGAAAATAAGTATTTTCCATCTCTTCTCAGAAACGCATATTTTTCCGTTTATTTCCAAACATAATTTAATATTAAAATTTATATTCAAATGTTTTTAGTAAGTCATAAGACAGAATGTATACATAGTGGACACATTTTTACCTTGAAGAACAACCGTAAAGTGATACACCGAAAATCATAGAAATATGATCACTGTAAAATGAATTATAACACCAACCTCAAAGTTAGAATAGACAAATGCATACATTAATCTGAAAATTATATTACAATGTATTTTACTAAACAACTGAGAGTTTTTTTTTTATAATTTGTTGATTTATTTGTTTTTTTATTTTTTTAGGAAAAACTATTTTTGCTCAAGAAATTAATATATTTTGGCAATTTTTCAATACATATTTTATGTTTTCTAAAATTAAGGTAGAATGTGAACTCTTAACGTTTGTATTTCGATTTAAAATATGCATCATTGAAAATTTCAGGATTATTTTTTCTTCAATTTGATTATTACACTTTAGCAGATAATAAATAATGTTAATAAAATGTCTCAAATTTCATTTTTAATCCGTTGGCAGTTGTTTTATAGATGCATTAAGCCACTTTTAATGCTTTTTACGTCTTTCTTTTATTTTTAACGGAAAAGTAGGCTAAAAAACGGATATCGGGTAAGTGCTCCAGTAGTCGGCCATTTAAGAGATCTTTTGCGCTAACACTCCCAAAGGGTTGAAATAGAACTTTTTTTAATTAAGTCCTCGATGGGAACGGTATATCCCCATTTCGTTGTTATGAAGGTAATTCGTTAATAAATATGTTACGTAGTCAATCGCCTCATCGTTGAACACCATTGCTTTATTACAGTGCATTTCATTTTTATGCATCAAAAAAAAAAAAAATGTCTCGGCGGATAGATTCGCCAATTATCGCTCTACGGCGCCAACACTATCAGAATGAAAATTTGAGCTTTTTTGAAGCATTAAAAATCGTCTGAGCAATAATAAAGAAACAAAGTATAAAATAAAATGATTAGAATCTTTTATTGCAACATCTTTTATCAATCGTCTGCAAATTGAAGCTTTTTTTTATTGACGCAGAGATGTAGAATTTGAACGCCATTGCTAAATTTCGAAGAAAGTAATTAGAACCAGTGGTCGACCTGACATGGCCGACTATTGGAAACGCAGAACAATTCTATACACAGTAGTCGGCCACCCTTTTATAAAACAATTGAACCAAAGAACAAGTTTGTTTTTTCATTGAAACATTATGTTATGTACTCAATTACAATAAAATTTACTCAAATGAACAGTAAAATGAAAATAAGAAGAATACTTACCATTTTAGGAAGATGTGTTCACTTAACAAAAAAATAAGCAGAATTGCAAACTAGGATGACTGGCACAGTATTTAAAATAAAATGACTCAGTACTTATCCAAGAAAAGTACCCAACACTTAACTGTCATTGGTTCATACTTTGGGATAGGTAAATTAATGTGTGAATGCTTCATATCCGATTTTGAATTGAAAACTATTTATGAGCAGTTTTATGTCATAGTGGCCGACTACTGGAGATTAGCCGACTACCAGAGCACTTACCCTACTTCATGTAATCGTTGACAGTAAGGTAACATCAAATATTTTTCAAACAAAATTATATGCCTAAAAAACTTGATCTATGGCATTCTAAGCAGCCATGAGGACTCGATAGCGTATATTGTCAACTACCGTAAAAAGTGCATAACATCCACCTACTACACAAAACATACCACTCAGTTATTTGGCAGAAGTCCAGTAGTTTCCTCTTGAATAGTCAAGTCACGATGTAATTTAAATAACACGCGTAATTTTGTAAATTGCTACTTACGTTTTTACGTAAGATATTTTCGTACAGTAAAATAGCACAGTTTAAGTCTCAACTGAAAGTTTTCTGCTTTAGGCTTCATTTAATTAGAAAAACTGTGCGCAATTATATGTCTTATAAAACATTTTAATTTATAAGTAAGTTTTTTTTTTTTCAGTTTCACCATGCTTTTCATGCCAAGCTTTAAATTATTAAAAGCACTCTTTTTACCTATCTATTTTATTTTATTTTATTTATTTATTTTTCCAGTGATAAATTCCGTGCCTTCCATTTCTAATTTAATAAAGGGTATCCTTGGAAGAATTAATTAAGGCAGGAGAAAAAAAAGAATTTAAAAAGGGGGGGGGGGATAAGAATGGATATCATACTTTAATTATTCCAACGGGGTGAATTACTACATTGAAAACTAATTGCTATGGCATAAAAATGAAATGCTGTTACATATCATTACAAATCATAAAAGTAATTACCTCAATAATAATAAAAGGAACATAAATATAAAACCATTATAATAAAAATGACACTAGGTTAGCGTAGAATGTACTCTTAAGATTAAATGCCTAACAACACTCTCTCTGCAAACATCCACAACCGCTAAGTATTGTATCATATCATCTAATTACACAGGCATATAAAGAAAAAGTACAAGAAAAGAAATAGCGGAAGTTATTGCGGTGTTTGGGGATGATTTCAAGAAAAATAATGAAACAATTCTGTCACGTCATGTTTTTTAGAGCCGTGATAATAGTTATCAAGGAACTATTTGTTATCAACACAAACGTAGTTTGGTATTAACGCGTTAACATGCAAAAGCGTTGAAACTGTTATTAAAAAAAGTCTTTTCAAAATGTTCTGCATCAATTTACAGTAAAATTGCTTTCTCAAATTAGCACTAAAGTGTTCTGGTATGCAAAAAATACTGGTTTATGAAGCCTAATTTATGTAGTTGACAACTCAAAGAAAAAAAAAATTCCTGTGATTTGATAACCCTATTGTGTGAATTACACTGCTACTCTATAAGATCGCGTTTTATTTTATTATGTATCCCGTGTTACTGAAAGATCCGGCAGAGGGTATGATCTATAGCTACATGTGTATATGCAGGACACGAGTGCACGAACGGTGCACAGGACTGGCCAAAAAACGTGAAACTAATGACTCCTCTGGTATCTAATGTGGTCCACTTGTAAATTAACCTCCGAGTTAAACAATATTTCCTCTTTTTCGAATAGTAGGAGATTGTAATTGGCGCCGAAGTGGGTTTAATTACTTTTGTAGCGGCTTTGCAAAACTATTCAAACTCAAATTTGCAGCAATTACCCTTTCCCATTACCCAAAAAGTAGGTGAGATTGTTAAGGTCATAGCTCAACTTTCCAGGGGAGTACCGTATTGGTGCTTCGAATGTAAAGATTGGCTATTCTCCTTTCCATTCAAGTAAATATAGATTTTTTGACATTGCTTTAAGTTTATTAAATGTGGTTTAATACATTCCTTATATTGACAATAAAAAATATTCTTCTTTTTTGAGTTTGATAGTTTCTTTTTTCTTCTTTTTTTCACTTTTTGCAGTACTGGGGACCCCTGTGTGTATTAATGCCAAATTGTCATCCTTCTTAAAGCAGCTTAATAACAAATTTGAGGTGAATGTGCGAAATTTGCAGCCCATTCAATCATAAATAAATATACTAGGCAATGCACCTTAGGGTAGCCTCATTTGACGCACTAAGCTTTATTAAATATCTATGATTCGCAATTGTCTTTTTTAAATTGCACGGACGGTGATGATTGGGATTGTCACATGTTCTTGTCTAGTCGCATCGCATGCAATCGCATCTTCTGTTGTTTTTTGCATAGACTTATTTTTTATTATCCAAAGTTTTTCAATAAAATACTTTATCCAGTTATGTCATGTCTAGTTTTACCCAAACCGTTGTTCGATTTTGCACCATCCAATTGAATATTTCATCATGTTTCACACATTGACTATGGGATAAGTATTACAAATCGTATTTTCATATTACTACTTCTAGGCTGCAAAAGTTCTCTGTATGTCGTAGAAAGAAGCATGATCACTTAACGTGGGTGAAAGCATTAATTAAACGAAAAAAAAATCTGTTTTGAGATTTTGAGATATCTAGAGAGCCTCAATATTCTTCTTCTTGGATCAGCTATTTCTTTTCATCAATGAATTATTTAGAAAACTAGAAGAAATTTAACAAATGCAAATGTACTACTTTTAATTTAAATTTATTTTTTCTTTTTTAGTTTTCACAAAACCACGTCTTCGAAGTTTTCATTTACGCAAACAGATCTAGAATATATCCAATTAATTTATACATTTGAAACTTAGCACAAATAGTTTTTGGTTATATTACTGTGATATAACGCGCTAAAGGCTAGTGTACTGTACATGCAATATGTGGGCTTTAAACAATGATGTACTGAAGCTATGTGATGAAAATTACATTTCGTTTAGGTATGGTTAGGAATTCTTTTGTGGGGATATTTCAAACATTTAACTGTAAATCTTGTTTTAAGTTTATTCTTTCCTATTTTGGAGGGTTATATCCTTGTGAGCTATCTTACAAAGAGATAGATATAAAAATATTTTAAGCATGTCAAAAATGAATGCACTGAAGTGATATAGAGACTGCAGGTTTTGGCAGAAAAAAGTTATTTTTTACTTTAAAAAAACCTTGAAAAAGTTATTTTTTTACTTAAAAAAACCTTTAAAAAGTTATTTTTTATCAGATCAATTGTCAAAATGTGGTATTTATGTCATACTATACAATCAGTTTAGTTTTTAGAAAGGTGTAATGAACATTGAAGAGAAAAATATTAAGGATATTCGTATAAATTAATTTGTTACAATAAATGTCTTTCAATGTCTTCCATTTTCACAACAAAGTTTAAAGGAAAATAAAAGTATCTTCTTTGTGTACACACCAGTAGAAAAAAAACCATTTGTATACATAAGACATGCATGAATATGAATTTTTTGGCAAATATGCGCAAAAACCATTAAGCAAGGAGCTGTTCTAAATATTCAGTTCCATTTTTTCAACAGCGCACGAAAGTGTAGCACACAATAATCAATGTGTGTTCTTCACTAAAACATGGCATGTGTTATACGCAAATTTTGTATGAAGCAAAAACATGGCATGTGTTATACGCAAATTTTGTATGAAGCACAGCAAAGTATTTTATTCACTCGAAAGTATACAAATCAAGATGTGACATAATGTATCCGACATATATCTGACACTAATGATTTATTTTATGAGCTATTTTTTATCGTAAATAATAAGGTGCAATGAATAGGTTTTTTGAAAATAACTTTTACTTCTTTTAAAACTGAGATATCAAATGCACTTCTCGAGTTTCGTTGCTTAAAAAAATAAAATACGGTATTTACAACAGAGAATGTAAGTACAGCAGAGAAGAACAAGTATGAAACTCAAGTCGTTATTTTCTTTGACATCCCTAGTCAAAGAAATCCCTGTCAGATTTCACATTGGCTGAAATCTGACAGGTTTACACCACCTTTTCTTACCATTAAAGTTACCGCAGACTTTATTTGGCCTTTTTCAATATCAAAATGGTGTTTGCTTAAAATGACGTTAACAATACAAAGACAGAAAAAGTGCAATTTTTATAATCCTCGAGCAAATTCTCAAAAGTTAAAATATCATTGACAAGTCTTATTATATAGAGCGATTCCATACCAAATCACCGAAAAAAAAAAAAAGTTGGTCGCACGACCGACTCGGATTTTTTTTTAATTTGGTACACAGATTGATGGTGTAGAGGTATGAAAACGCCCAAAAGGAAAGTTACCTGCTCCACTTATTTTCTGAGATACATGCCCTCAAAGTTTGTCCGCCACGTCAAGATACTAAAAAAGTGATGTTATTTAATCATTTTTTATAAAAAATCGTACTCATGCAAAATAAAAGTGTTGGATATCTATGGAAACTAGTTACTCCAGGCATTCTGAAAAAAAATACTAGAACGTTCATAATGAAAATTGCCAAGGTACAGGGCTCTTTGAAGTTGTCACCACAAAAACTTGATTTTGCAGATTTTGCTAAAATTCAGGCATTTATTACAAAAAAAGGCAAACAAAACCAAAGGTTTTCTCACTTTCTGGTAGTGTACAGGTCTTTCCTGTAAATTGCTACGCAATAAATTGTTTGGGTTTCTCACTCCTTCTTGGAAATATTTTAGCTTAAAGATAAGCCGTAAGGCAAAAAATGCGTTTTTGGCCATCTTGGCAGCCATTTTTCTCATAAAGGGGGAGCAGTAGAAACTTTAATTTTTTTTTAAAACAAGCCACTGATATGTTAGCTATTCACAGGAAAAGAGTTTACTTTTGGTTATTTCTCCCATTAAGAGATATCCTGCTGACAGTATATGCATGTTTTTCGCGACGACCATATGCTTTTGTTCCCCCTCTCATGGACTTAAAATTAATTAACCAAAAAATAATGTTATATTTATTATTAGCTGTATTATCTACTCAATATGTCATGAAATTTAATTTATTAAATCATTGAACAATAAATTAGATAATTGATGAAAAAAAGAAAAAGTATTTCTCTGATGCCTGAGCATTATGCATTCATAATTATAAAGCACTAAATACTTTCTTGAGAAATTAATTAACATAAATGAGCTCTAAATATTTATATTATAAGCAATACCCAATCTTGTGATTGGGATACTCCTGTTTTTAATTAAAGAATTTCTTGAATATCACATGAATATCAGGAAAATAAATGAGGTCTTTTCGTTTGATGTAGGATATTTTATGACAAATTTCATTTGATGGGCTACTAACTGAGAATGGTGATAAAGAGCTATTAATTTCAGCATCGAATTCTATTTTACCTTATTAACAGTTAAATATTTACAAAATAATTAAATAAATAATTTAATATAAAGCCATGCTTGAAGAATTAAAATTAGTGCAAAAAATTTATTCCCATACTGATCTTTACAAAATTGACATGCGTTGAGCACTGATAAGAACTGACAAGAAAAAGTTTACTCACTAAAATATTAGTTCACAGATACTATAAAGCATACATTCTATTTTCCACAAAATAATACTGCAACAAAGAACAAGGGTATCCTCCTGTTTATAGCCATTAATCAGGAACATCCAATCACAAGATTGGGCATTGCCTATGAGATAAATATTCGAAGCTCCTTTATTTTAATTGATTTTTCAAGAAATTCTTTAGTTCCTACCCCTTTATACCCTTGTTCTTTGTTGCAGTATTATTTTGTAGAAAATAGAATGTACGCTTTATAGTATCTGTGAACTAGTATTTTAGTGAGTAAACTTATTCTTGTCAGTTCTTATCAGTGCTCAACACATGTCAGTTTTGTAAAGATCAGTATGGGAATAAATTAGTTGCACTAATTTGAATTCTTCAAGCATGGCTTTATATTAAATTATTTATTTAATTATTTTATAAATATTTAACTGTTAATAAGGTAAAATGGAATTCGATGCTGAAATTAATAGCTCTTTATCACCATGCTCAGTTATTATCCCATCAAATGAAATTTGTCATAAAGTATCCTACATCAAACGAAAAGACCTCATTTATTTTCCTGATATTCATGTGATATTCAAGAAATTCTTCAATTAAAAACAGGAGTATCCCAATCACAAGATTGGGTATTGCGTATAATACAACTATTTAGAGCTCATTTATGTTAATTAATTTCTCAAGAAAGTATTTAGTGCTTTATAGTTATGAATGCATAATGCTCAGGCATCAGAGAAATACTCTTTCTTGTTTTCATCAATTATCTAATTTATTGTTCAATGATTTAATAAATTAAATTTCATGACATATTGAGTAGATAATACAGCTAATAATAAATATATAATTATTTTTTGGTTTAATTAATTTTAAGTCCATGAGAGGGGGAACAAAAGCATATGGTCGTCGCGAAAAACATGCATATACTGTCAGCAGGATATCTCTTAATGGGAGAAATAACCAAAAGTAAACTCTTTTCCTGTGAATAGCTAACATATCAGTGGCTTGTTTAAAAAAAAATTAAAGTTTCTACTGCTCCCCCTTTATGAGAAAAATGGCTGCCAAGATGGCCAAAAACGCATTTTTTGCCTTACGGCTTATTTTTAAGCTAAAATATTTCCAAGAAGGAGTGAGAAACCCAAAAAATTTATTGCGCAGCAAATTACAGGGAGGACCTGTACACTACCAGAAAGTGAGAAAACCTTTGGTTTTGTTTGCCTTTTTTTGTAATAAATGCCTGAATTTTAGCAAAATCTGCAAAATCAAGTTTTTGTGGTGACAACTTCAAAGAGCCCTGTACCTTGGCAATTTTCATTATGAACGTTCTAGTATTTTTTTTCAGAATGCCTGGAGTGACTAGTTTCCATAGATATCTAACACTTTTATTTTGCATGAGTACGATTTTTTATAAAAAATGATTAAATAACATCACTTTTTTAGTATTTTGACGTGGCGGACAAACTTTCAGGGCATGTATCTCAGAAAATAAGTGGAGCAGGTAACTTTCCTTTTGGACTTTTTCATACCTCTATACCATCAATCTGTGTACCAAATTAAAAAAAAATCCGAGTCGGTCGTGCGACCCCCATTCGGTGATTTGGTATGGAATCGCTCTATAATTTATTTGTAAACACTAGGTATGAAAATGGTGAGAAACCAATACAACCCAGTTACAAAAAAAAAAAAAAATATTTTAAATAAAATTTAAAATTAAATTTTATATTCAGTGCATGAAAACTTATTTAATGATATGCAAAGAGAAACGCTGGTAGAAGTAATACAATACCATTACGAATTACAAAAGTAAAACGAACGTTTCCTCTGAATGTTGATGAATAATGCATACTTGCTGTAAGAGCTCTATTTCAGAGGGAAAATTACATGGACGTGAGTAATAAGATAAAGAAGCAGTCTTAAAATATTAAATTTGCCATATGCTATTATTTTTATTCATGAGATGGAAGAAAGTTTTTCCTGGTTCAAACATATCGGTTTGAATAAAATTTCATGACATTCTATAATATTAATAAATACAAAACAAATAATAAGTTAGAAACTAAACAAATGTGCTTGTTTGAATTTCCATCTGAAACAAAAATTATTCATTTCTTCTCCTTTTATATTTTTGAACATAAATATTTCATTGAAGTTGGCAACACTCTTACTGTCATGATTATTAATTTATTCCTCCGAGTAAACAAGTTTTTTTGATTAAATATTTCTTAATTAGTGAAATACGTAGCTTTAAAAATTAACATTCCATCAGAATCACATCATAACTTTTAAGCGGATTAAGAGTTTGACTACGTGCCGCAAAATATTAATTAAAATTTTCCTCGATTATTAAGTCAGCATAAACGCAACATTTAGGTTTTTTTTCATTAATTCTTGTGAATTTAGTTGAAAATGCAACACACTTATATACGAATTACATTAGTAATCTGATTTCTGCAAAAATGGGTACAGCAGGTTAATTCTTATAACCAAATTTAATAATTTATCTTTTATGTTTTCTATGATTTAAGATTAGCTTTTTTATTGCTAGTTTTGAACGGCGTTACTTCCTCATATGTTATGTGATGCGGAAAAAAAGAGAAACACTAAAGAGATTAGAAACTAAACAAAAACAAGAAGTTCTGTCAAGAACTAAACGAGCCTACTTTCCCGTACATCGACATCGGCATTCTCGCATCTGATCATTATTCTCTTGATTATCTGAGACTTAAAATTATGTCAAACATACCTTTTTAGCACTTAGAGCTGATTTCGAAAAGCAAAATATACCCCTTTCATCAGATGAAGTAGACACGTAAAAAGTAATTAACGAATAAATAAAGTTTTGTCGCACCTTTTAAAGAGTGTAACTGTTCCTCCGTAGAAAAAATCCTCATCGTTTTCAAAAAAAAAAAAAAAAAAAATAATAATAATAATAATAATAATAAAATAAATAAATGAATAAATAAAAGTACAAAGAGCATCAAAACACATTTTATCAAAGAAAGAAAAAAAAAGAAAAAAAAAAACTCGTCCGTTAATAAAATGTCTCGAATTTCACTTTTAATCTGTTGCCAGTTGTTAAATATAAATAAAGAATAAAATGTTCTCGTGAATGAAAAATTTTTGTTACAAAAAAAAACATCGTCTGCCAAAAAAAAAAATAATAATAATAAATAAAATAAAACAAATTTATAAATAAACAAAAAATCGTCTGCACAGTCAGTAATTTTTTTTTCTGAGCCTGCATTTCCGCCATGTTTGCGGAGTCGGAGTCGGAATCAGAGTCCTCATAGAAGATTACTCAGAAAAGTACGTTACAAACATTATTTATCAAAACCATTTTCTTACAAAGTTAGTTTGAAGGAAATCCGACTTTAAGTTCAGGATCAACATTCAACTTAAATTCCCCGTAGACGCTAATGTTAATTTTTTTTTCTGAACGGTTCAATATTGAACGAAAAATGGTTCAAATCAAAAAGCGAAATATGGGAATGCATGGGAAAGCCTCTCCGAGATCTTTCAAACAAAAAAAAGTTTATTCCATTCGGATGGTTCACTCAAAAGTTATTAGGTGGGGAAAGGTTGCTTGAACGGTTCAATGTTGAACGAAAAAGTGTTCAAATTGAAAATTTTAATACGGTAATGAAGTATCCTTGCTGAGATCCTTCGAACAAAAAAAAGTTTTTTTTAAATCGGACTGTTCACTCAAAAGATATTAGGGGTGACAGCTTGATTGAGCGGTTCAATGTTGAACGAAAAATTGTTCAAATCGAAAATGTAGATACGGGAATGAAGTATCCTTGAAAAGATCTTTCGAACAAAAAAAAGTTTGTTCAAATCGGATTGTTCACTCAAAAGTTAGCATCGCGGGACCGGTTGTTTGAACGGTTCAAAGTTGAACCAAAAATTGTCGAAATCAAAAAATCAAATATAGGAATGAGCTGCACTCGCTGAGATCTTTCGAACAAAAAAAAATTTATTCCATTCGGACGGTTCACTCAAAAGTTATTAGGTGGAGAAAGGTTGCTTAAACGGTTCAATGTTGAACCAAAAGTGTTCAAATTGAAAATTTAAATACGGTAATAAAGTATCCTTGCCGAGATGCTTCAAACAATAAAAAGTTTGTTTAAATCGGACTGTTCATTCAAAAGTTATTAGGGGTGACAGCTTGATTGAGCGGTTCAATGTTGAACGAAAAATTGTTCAAATCGGAAATGTAAATACGGGAATGAAGTACCCTTGAAAAGTTCTTTCCAACAAAAAAAAGTTTGTTCAAATCGGGCTGTTCATTAAAAAGTTAGTATCGCGGGACCGGTTTTTTGAACGGCTCAAAGTTGAACCAAAAATTGTTCAAATCAAAAAATCAAATATGGGAATGAGCTGTACTCGCCGAGATCTTTCCAACAAAAAAAAGTTTGTCCAAATCGGAATGTTCATTCAAAAGTTATTAGGGGGGACAGACAGACCGACAGACCGACCGACCGACCGACCGACCGACCGACCGACGCACAAATTCCCCATCTCAATACCCTACTTTCAAATTTTTAATTTTTCGATATTCATT
>JAXGGA010008543.1:0-56272 GCA_038373865.1 Uloborus plumipes | reverse complement strand
CATATTTTTTTTATCTTTTTATTTTCACAGTTAATTATTAACAGGGTTCGTACTCAATTTAGAAATAAAAGTGATATTTTGAAGAACTACTTTTATCACGCCATAATTAATTTGAGTTTTTAATCTTTGTTTTCCAACATAACTTATTACACTTACTAAAAGTTTTAAGTATTTATAATTATACTTCGACAAATTGACTTTCACTGTTGGGAATGCCGGTGGGTGGGGGAAGGAGCAATACATACATGTATATTAAATTTTATATATTTTACATATTGTGTGCTGCAGTTAAACAAAAAAATATTTAGGGGAACGCACCATTTTGTATGTTAGATATCATAATGACCTTTTTTGCTGGGTCAAAAAATCTCAGTTTATATCCTTTATGCCACCTTTAACTCAAAAAGCAGACAATTTTATGAAAGGCGATTTAAAAGCAATCTGCATTATTTTTACAATAATAAAACCAATCTATCCGTGTGGTGTGGTGTTTCTCCCCCCCCCTAGGCAAATGCCTTTATAGCTCAACTTAGTTAACTTGAAAGAAATGTTGGGGTTCCAAAACCAGAGATGTGAATATGTGTTTAAGATGTTTCATGTGTCAGTGACTTCCTTGTACACATTTGAAAATAAACTTTCTGTGATTTTGAAAGAACTTGGTAATTATTTAAAGAAAGCTTGCAATAAAGGCAAATTATTATTATTATTATTATTTTAATTTTGAATAAATTATTAAACTTTCTAGGGCATCAAGTGATTGAGAAATTACACAACTACAACAAGATTATTGAAGTTCATACACTGTTAAAAATAGACGTTTTTACAGTATAATACAGCTAAGTTTACAGTAATAAACTAAAATTGCTAATTTTGCAGTAGTAAACTGTAAAATTGCTAGTTTCAGTTTATTACAGTGCATTTTAACGTTTTAAACTGGAACCTCTGCTGCCAGTATTACATTGCTGTTTTTACAGTATAATACAGCAAACTTTATGGTAAAATGGCTAATTTTACAGTAATAAACTGTAAAATAGTTAGTTTTAGTTTATTACTGTACTTTTAGTTTTAAACTGGAGCCTCTGCTGCTAGTATTATATTGTAAAAAAAAAAAAAGCTTTTTTTTTTTTTTTTTTTTGCAGTGTATGAACATAGTATAGTAACTAGATTAAAAAATTTTCTAATTCTAAGCTAACGTATAAGTCATTTTGACATTTTTTCAGAAAAACTCCTTGAATTAAAAAAAAAAAAAAAAAAAAAAAATCCATACGCATACAATCATTTTTACTGTTTGAAAAACTTGACACATATGAGTAGGTACATGCTATATGTATCATACAGGCGGAACTGTCATTTAGAGAAAGCAGGCATTCATACTTGGACTAATGTAATGCTGTGTGCATGTATGTATTTTGTTCTGTTTTAAGGGGCATATTCAACTTGATTGTGTTCAAGTCCAACTTTTGCTCGCTGCTTCCTCTACCCAGTGGCGGATTTACCATGTAACAAAAACATCGCAGTTGTTAAAGGTTCATGAAGGAAGATGAAAAGCATTTTACATCGTTCTGTTCGTCTCCAATAAGGGCTCTCCAAAAATGCATTGCGAGGAGCACCCAAACCTGTAAATTCACCACAGCTCTTACATGGACAATAGTTATGATGGTCCAGGATATGGGACAGATGGAAGTAAAATAGAGCTGATAAAAATAATTTATTGAGGAAAATATGAAAATGCACATTTGTTTTTACATGATAAATGCTGTTAGCATTTTTTAAATGTTGTCACATTTGTTTTTGTTTACTTGTTTTATAATAAAGTAGCATATTATATTGGTTTCACCATTTGCTGATTTAAGAGTCCCAAAAGCTGGCACGCATTCTTTCATGTGGTACCTCTATCAGCGAATATCAATTACCTAAAGAATTTCAATACTCCAGTTTCCCAACCATATGGAAGCACTTGGGCTGTCTTCGATGCAAAACTGTATTAGGAATTTTAATTTTGCCAATTTTGCTCAAAACCAAAGACACTGAACTCTCACTTATACACCAGCCCAAGGGACCAACAGAAAACGGCGCACAAGTGAGAGAGACGTATAAGTAAAAAAGCCTATTCAAAGGACTGAAACGCAACATAGAGTATGAATAAGAATGTTTCTATTGAAAAGAGACATATTACAACCGTTTGGCAATTACTGTAACATAACTATAATGATAAAGAGAAAACAAAAATTGTAGCATACCTAATTACAAACTGTTACCTTTAAAAGGATGCATAATAGATAATTGTCCCTCTCTGAACTCTAGTTCATGCGAAAAAAACGCCTTCTGTGAGCAATAAAGGCGACAGATTAAAGAGAAAAGTGAAGAAAAACACTTATTTTTTAAAGAAAATAACTTTTTTTTTTTTACATTTTAGAGATAATTCGGCACATAATTGAAATATTTATCTTTAGAGCGACGCATAACGAATAATGCTATCATTATTTTGCTATGGAATGTGCTGGGATCATTTAAAATCGTGGTATAAATGAAAAAGGCGCATAAATGAGGTGGTCTATAAGTGAGAGTTCACTGTACTCAAAGGATCTTCTGCATACCGCATAATCATACAACATGGATGCTGATGATTCTTTGTATCTCTGCGCCCAATAGATGAAAATTCATCTATTGGGCGCAGGCTCAAAGCTGTCGGTACCTTTGGTTCAGGGCCGTATTTAAGGGGAGGGTTTTTAGGGTTCAAACTACATCAGAAATTAAAAAAAAAAAAAACTGTTACAAGGAATGCTTTTGATTTTATTTTTTACTGAAAAAATCATTCTTGTCATTTTATTTATTCTCTTTTTATTAATTTTTCAATTTCATTTGAAAAATGAAACTTTTATTATTGAATATAAGAATTAATTTCGTGCTTTATATGCAGTACTCATTTTTATTGTAGTTATTCTGAACATCACTTCATAGAAAACATTACACAGTTTTCTTTCAAATTCTTAATACCACTAAATTAAAAAAAAAAACTGAAATTCTTTAAACTTGAAAGTGATAAACTCTATATTTAGGTAACTCATTATTTTAAGAAGCAATATTTCAAATATACTAATATGAGTACACATATCTATCTGTTTAAGTTGTTAAATATTTGGTGCATTTTTAACAGGCGCTAAGTTAGGTAGTATGCAGTGCACATCAGAGCTTTTTCCTTCATTTAACTGATACTTCACTTTTTACATTTTCTCATATTAATACCCTGAAAGCAGCAACCTCTCATTTAAATAAGCTGTTGTATCAAAAATTAATGGAATATAGAAAAAAATTGACTGTTTAGACTTCACGAGAAATGTGCTGATATAGTAAAACCCTCCCCGAAACATTTTCCTGGTTACGGCCCTGCTTTGGCTATAAGAGGCCAACAATTAACCATGCCACTCTGCTGGCAGCATAATTGTTTTGTTGTTATTAACATAGCAGTTAACTAGATTTTGCTGAGCATTAAGAAGTACAATCTAATGATCCAACTGGGATTGTTTTACAAATCCGTAATGGACATTAAAACAGGCCTGTCATTTAGGGGGGTCAGGGGAGTTAACTGCTCCCCCCCCCTCTTCCTGACATTAAGAAATCAATGTATTTAGACATGAGGGACCGTGGTTTTTGCTGACTTCCGATGAAAATGCCATTTGCCCCTCCAGCCTTTACCAGTCTTTTTTATGCTTTTCTATAAAACATCTATGCTTTAGATATCGCTTATATGTTGATACGCAATTTTTGAAAAGAAAAGCATGTTCTTCAATCACGTCTTTTACATAAAAATCTTTCACAGCTTTCACACCATTGATACAACCAAGCGTAACTGGTAATGCAGCATCCAAAGGATCCTAAAATTAAGAATATGATAAATACACTTCATTTTAATTTATTACCATTTATGTAATGTTGAAATGACTAAATATTTTACCTTATCATTTTCACACTGCTTAAGGCTCATACACAAGTCAGTAAGAAATGTATCAAGCATAAGAATGAAGGCATCTTGTATGTCTTTATTGGCAACTAAAAAAAAAAACATCAATTTTTACAAGCAAATTGCATAATCGCGTTTTAGCATTAGCACAAATGGATGCAAAAAGTCTGTCAACATTTTTTATACAGTTTTGATACTATTAATTAAACTGTTCACTTCAAAAAACATTTAAGCAACAAGCTCTAAAAGTTTGAAAAAGCATTTTTACCCCTATTTTAAAACATTTGGCAAAGGATTATAATATTTTAAGAAAAATATATACAGATTTAGATGCACTTATTTTAGTAAAAAGTGTTGTTATGGTAATTGAATGTGCTAATGTGACATTCTTAATGTTTTCTTAGAATTAGAAATTTTGTCATTGACTGGCTTTTGAAACAAACAATTCAATTGTAAATTTGAATGAATTAGAAACCTGGCAACAATATATTGTTTGAAATGTTAAGCCATTTTTATTTTCATTTTCCTTGTGCATGATACTTTCATTCGCTATAAATTTGTAGGGTGGTCAAAAAAGTTTTTGCCCAAGATCAAAGGATTTTTATTATCAGGCAATATTTTTCAACTCATTCAGTTAAGGAAATTGAAGATTTTAATATTAAACTTCAAAAGTCTTCTGTACCCAACAAGACAAAGATCTACTAATTAGTATCCTGCTTTCGAGAAACTAGAAGTAATGGAGAGCGGGGAAGAAGTGGGCATCCATCTCTATAAGGCCAGCAGAATATACAGCTTAATCCCAAAAAACCTGCATGACCTTCATTTTCACAACTGTTCGTCCTAGATGCTTACTTTCAATTGCAAAAATGCTCACAATGAAGTGCAGAGTTACAATGCTAGCCCTTCATCCCCCCACGGGACTCAGAAGTCTTGCTTTTATTAATTTAGTAGTCGGCCCCGCTTAAAGTCGGTTCCAAGAAATATTATTCAAGTAAGCGGGGTATTCGTTTATCCGTTACCCGATTAAGCCAGGACGACAGTATTATGAATCCTGAATAGCTGGAATCATGCTGAAGCTTTTGAGTACCTGCAATATGATAGATAGTACCTGCAATCGGAAAGTTTTTTTGGGGGCCCTAAGGTGTCTGACTCCTAAAAATTTCAAAATTTTTATGCTCGGTAAAAATGCTTTTTGTTGCATTTGCAACTTAAAAAACCAAAAAAATATTAAAAAATTCATTGTTAATTTGGGTCATAAAGGGTTAAAAAGTTAAAGATAAATAAAATAGTGAAAAAAATACAAAATATAACTTTCTAAAGAGACCCTAGGTCCTTCAACTTATATTTAAGTAAATGATGAGCACATGGAAAAACAATTCATATACAAAAAGTTTGACATTAGTACAGCCATTATTCACTGAGATATGAAGCATAGATTTTTGTAATTTACATCACTTTACACGAATAGTCTTTAATACCTTTTGGGGGAAATATAGCGGCTAAAAGGTTTTAACCTTTTGGATCCGGGCTGTTTAAATAGAAATTTTTCTTTCGACCAGGTAGTACGACAGTTGCACCACAGATTTCAACTCCAATGAAGACGGGAAGTTAATACTGTCGTAGCAGACATATAAAACCTTGAAAAAAATCCCCGGCTTCAAAGGGTTGAAGTGAAAATTTCAACCCCGTCCTCCAAAGGGAAAAAGACTTATGGTACAGCATGTGTACCGCCCGGTTCATAAAGGTTAAATTATGTGTGTGCATAGAGAGTGTTTTCTCAAATTGTACAAGCTTTTGTGGTGTGCTTTTACGTATCACAGCATAACATTAGCATTTATTTTTCAATAGCAATGAAAAATATAAATGTTTTGCTTTTTTACTCAAACAGCCTTTTATTCTTCGGAATAATTTGTTCCAATCTCATTTTCTGTGGGTCCCTTAAAATTTTCAACTTTAGTATCTCCTTGAGTTCTATTAGCAAATCTTTCAAACTTTTTGTGTTCAAATTGTTTTTTTTATGCTTTTGATTTCTCTAATTATAAGTTAGAGGAGTCCTTCACATAAAGAGTTAGAGTTTATTTTTTCACTTTTTTTTTTTTTGCTTCAAACTTTTATTATCTTAACTCTGCGCTTTACTTTTAGAATTTTTGGAATTATAGGAAGTATTCATCTAATTCAAACAGTTGCGAAAATAAAGGTCTTGGAGGTTAAATGGTTTAATTTAAACAGGAGCGCGAGGGGTAGCTTGCACTAAAACTTTTGGAAGGGTGAAAAGTTCTTGATTTAAATAGAGGTAAGATTCAAAAAACTTTATTTATTATTTCAAAATTTTCAAAAGCTTAAAAACAAAAAATATGCCTGCTTAAGTTCAGCCTTGAATTTTTTTAACTGTTGTAACAAAATTCACTTTGTAATTACTTTCCTTCATTTTAGTTTTTGGAAACTATAAAAAGCTTGTATCCTTAAGCAACACCTCTTAAATACTAAATGCCTACTACATTTGCTTTAATGCTGGAGACATTGGTTCCACTTTGAGCACCATCTTGCGGCAATACGATGATGCCATTGTTATGGTGATAAATCCAAACAATATTCAAATTAAATTTTTTGATTGGTTAATTTTTAAATTTAAATTTAGAAATCAACCAATCATTAATTTCTTTGTCTTGAAGATGATAAATGGCAGTACGTCGTGAACCAAGGGAGAAACTTTGCTCTGTGCTAAAAAACACAAAGCAGTAGGTATTTAGTATTTAGGAGGCGCTGTCTTAAGCAGTGCCCCTATAACACTAAATGCCTATCACATTTGCTTTAAAAAGCGATTCCCCTGGTATCACACAAGGCTCTACCTAGAGCCCTGCAGTGATTGGTGATGGATCCAATCAGTCCAAATAAAATTTTTGATTGGCTAATATCTGAACTTAAATTTAGAAATCAACCAATTGTTAATTTCTCTGTTATTATTATTATTATTTTAATTTTTTTTTCGTTTTGAAGAACTCCAATAGATGGCAGTGCATTTGAGAGCTTTGCACTCATTTTGTTATCTATGTTAAACCCAGAAAATGATAGGCATTTAGTATTAAGGAGGCACAGCCTTAACCCAAGGACAGGACAACTACAATAACAATAATAATATGCACAACAAAAGTAATGACAGGGAAAAGGGCAACTTACAACAATCTTTTGAGAGAAGTACTGTTTCGATCATTTCCCTCATCTCTTTTACCCTTTCACTTTTTACAAAAGTATTTGGTTTAGTTTTACTTTCTTGTTGAAGCTCTTTTACTGGACATGGTGAAAAGAGATCTTCAAAGTTGACTAATCCACCAGGAATTTCTTTTTCAAAATGTACTCTCAAAAAATCAGCATAGGAGCGAGGGATACCATGTGGAAGCTTTGGAAAAATTAGTATGTTGAGAGAGCTGAGTTTAGTAGCTATTTCCAGATCTTTTGACTCTGCAAACTATATAAACAAATAGTTATGATATGAAAAACATTAAAAGTTTTGCTGAGTATTAAAGCAAATTACTTTGTCATCATATGTAATAGAAATGAAAATAATCACTTGCCACCTGGTGACTAAAGGTCTTTCCTACGCAACTAAGTTCTGCAACGCAGAGACAGACTAACGCAAGTTCAGTTTCATTACTGTTCAGGAGAGTGCAAAAAACATTTGTCTCATGTGTACAAAAGATGAGACACACAGTCCTTTAACTAGAATTTTTTATATGGAATAATTTTTCATGGATTAATGCGAAACAAGATTCTACAAACAATGCAGTAATAAAGTGACAGTGGCCATTTTGGACTTACATTAGCCTGGATCTGAGGTATAGAATTAAGTAACATTCCGGCCACTTTTTAAAAACTTAAATGGTCAATAATAATTTTTACTTCATTAACTTTTTTGAACAGTCATTTACATTTTATTGCACTTAGTTTGTGAAGTACAAATAATCCCGTAGTTCTCACATAGCATTCCATACCAGCAACAACAAAGAAAATCATATTTACACTCCATTTACTTTTTTTTACAGAAAAAGTTTGAAGCAATACTAATTTTTAATAAGTATTCATTTGTATAACGCTGCAGTTAAGGTTATATATGTTAATTTTCCATTTAAAGGAGAAAAAAAATAATTAATAAATAAAATAAACAAATAAATCTTGGAAAAAGCACATTACTAACGATTTTAAAAAGTGACTACAAAAGCAAAAGTTTCAACTGCCCACTGAAGAGCCCCCAAAGCAGAATACTGCTAAATTTGGAACGTACGTCGCAGAACAGATATCTGAACTGCAGAACAATTCTGTTCAAATATGAGGGAAAATTCGGAAAATTTTCTGCAGAAATCTGTAGAATTTCTGCAGAAAAGGCAGTTTTCTAACTAAACACTAATACAATTTTGAAGAAATTAAGAACAATTTCTGCAGATTTCTTCAAATCAGAAAAAAATATTACAATTTTGCAAATTATGCTTATTAAACAAAAAATCAAAAAGTTGATTTTTTTTTGCAATATTTCAGTAACTTACATTTACTTCAATTTGGACAAAATCTGCAGAATTTGCACAAAATTACATGTTTAGTAAAAAAATATTTGCAGAAAATTATGTTTGACTACACCTGTTTTATGCCCCTTAAGCGCCCTGTCTCTGAGACTTTGTCTCATTATTGGCCAGGTGCTGTTATACTGAGTGAAAACGTTGCTTCTAAAGCGGTGTTAAACATTCAGAGCTCTTTGATGTTTAGAGGAGCAGACATAGTGAAGGGTTTTACATTTTCTGTCAAGAATCTGAGGCTGCAATTTTAATTTCAAGCTTTGTTCTGGAGTAAGACTGAGTATTGAACAATTACTCCATTTATAATCCTATATGAAACCGTTTTTATTTCAAGATCATGGTTTTTGAAAACGGACATGTTTCTACGTGTACTGTACAGTGCTTAAAGTACTTGCAGAACAATTTTGTTCAAATGATTTTACGTTGCATAACATCACAAAGTATTCTGCTTTGGGGCTGAAGAGTAACTAAAAACTAGATTTTTCAGGCCCAACATGTGACTATTTATTTAGCAAAAATACGCACACACACACAAAACAACTCAGCTGTTCAAAACAACATAGACATTTCATTTCCAATGATGAAAAATACTTTAATGTTACTGAATTAATATATCAATTTCTGTCACTTACCTACACTGGTTTAATTTCGTATTTGACTCAAGAAACATTGACTTGAGAAATTAAAAATTCAAAAAATCCCCTTCGATTGAAGTAACTAATTACAAGCACAAAATCAAAATTGAACATACCTTGTGGTTGATGTTTTATACATAGCAATTTCCAACAAAGTACTAAATCAATGACTAATGACAAAAATGTACTAACTCAAAAAAAAAGGGGTGGGGGATGTCATAAATATAAAAACAATACAGAAATCAGAGTAAGAAATTTTCTCCTGGTTTTTGCTCAGAGAAAGCAACTACAGTAAACTCTCATAAGTTTAGACCCTATTAAATCGGACCTAGCTTAATCCAAGTAGCCATTTAGATGTACATGCAATATAAATAAAAAGCAAGGTAGTGCAATGTTTTTTTGTAAGCCTAGTACATATTAAGTACGTACATTAGGGTGGTTCAAAAAATATTTTTTTTTGCTGCGGACCAAGGGCACCCTACTTTTTTTACATTTATGTATGAGATCACTCCCCTAAAATTTCAGCTCCCTACTCTTAATGGAAGATGGTGCTCAAACACCCTTCATTTTTCCGCTTTTTCGTAATTTTCACAATTTTTGAGTTTTTCAGACTAAAGAGACCATTTACTTGAAAGAATTTATTTTTTCAATTATTCTCATTTTACAACGCATAAATATTAGTTCCAACAATTGAAAAGTTTCTTAATCCTTTGAATCTATATAGCAACACCTTTGATACAATTGATTATTTAGTAGATCGCAGCATACAATGTAGATTGCAGTACTACTTGTCTACAAACATAAAGAACATTTTGCACAGTTCTTCCACAACTCTATTTTGAGTTGTGGAAGAACTGTTCAAAATGTTTTTTATGTTTCTAAAGTAGTGGGATGCAGAGAAAAAATTGCAAGATTTAAAGTTTTAAACTAATAGTGCTAACAGTACCACAAGATGAATGAATTAAATTATAAAAACTAATTGCACAAAATAAACAATTGCAGCTAGTTTGGCATATAACTGATCTGAAATTTAGGCAAAGATATTTACTTCATGCTTACGTAGGCCTTCATATTCCTCACAAGCTCTATTCTTTTTAATAACTTTAAAGCGAAAAAATGTTTGGCAAAGAAATAAAAAAAAAAAAAAGAATGTTGCACATAGAACTTAAAAAATACTTTAACAAGTTTGAAGCTTCAACTGTGAGCTTTTTATAAATCTATAGATAAATCTATGATCACTCTTGCTGATTATAAAGAGACAATTGAGTTATTAATAGTCAAATAGGGAGCATATCTGAGAAAATCCAGACTCTTATATGCCTCAAAATATTTATGTTCCTATATAAGAAAGAGATTTTTCATTTAATCATGAGAGAAATAACCTAGATACAACACTTTCTACAGTTTCAGCGCCTTTCTGTACAGTACAACAAATATATTGAACACTAATAGATGCTCCATTTGCTATTAAAACTTCTGGGAATATCTGAACTTGGAAAAAACCTTATAAGATATGAACGACGTGGAAATTGAAATAACAACTAGGACAGTTTTATTAAAGTACTTGTGACACATTTCTGGTGAATTAATTAGTTTGACTTAGTTTTTTGTATCAAATTCTAATTGAAAGAAAAGCAAGTTATTGCAAGAATAAAGATGTGAAATATAACAAGTGTAGTACAGAACAATTGGATTTTTTTCAAACATGAATATTAGAGATTATTTTCTAACATTCTTCGTCCTACGCCCCAACGAATGCAAATATAATATCAATCACAGAATTAAAAGAAAAAAAATTAAAATAAATAAATAATGGTTAATAAGTTTGCTGAGGAAAATGTTCAAATACTTCAAGAATTTAACAGAATTTTTTTCAATAATGAGGACAATAAGTAGTTTCTTTTACCTGCTGTTGAAAAAAATTGAGTACTTATCCTTGCTGAGACAATAAAATATTCAATACTAAAAGTCTCTCTCACAAAAAAAAAATCTATATATTAATATACATAGAAAGTTGCACAGCAATAAGTTTAAATATTTGGCTTTATTTAAAAACTTATAGCAAATTTCAGTATAACAACACTGCTTGGCACAAAATGAACTTCAAATGTATCTGACGCTATTCTTGCTGTTTCTTATGTAATATGCCCCACTAAATCCAAACATGATCTCCGTTTCCCCTTCACGGTAATCACTTGAACATAACTGGAATGAATATAAATAATACTGAAAGGTTCTTTACTGAGTTAAATCTGTGGTGCGACTCATATGTAACATGTAATGTTTCCAAGATTTTAGAAAATATTTTACAGCTTGAAATTTTTTTTTGGACGTGGGAGTCATAGAAGCAGTCCAATACACCATTGCACCAAAAAATAAGTGTAAAATTTTGAAGCTGGAAAAAATGAGTTGTTAATGATATGCTAAATATTTTACGGAGAAGGGGGGGGGGAATACCCCATGAGTCTCCTAACTTGCGAAAAGTGTTTATGATTTTGAACTTCTCACCTCTCTAGCCTTATAGAAGAAGGTTAATGGTAAATATACTGCTTCCTTACCCTCCAAATAATATCTATGAAATTGTCGAAATCTGATGAAAATAGGAGGGGAGGAGGACGCTATTTTTGAAAAGTGGGAGGCAATGGGGGGAAATTGTGGCCATATTAGGATTCAGGGAATCATTGAACATAAGAATCAGCAAAAATGATAGCAAACACCCGGAATTTTTCTTTCTTTTTTTTTTTTTGCTGCTCAACTGAGAAACGTTTGAAATTGACAAAAACTGGAGAACTGTTTGAGTTTTGAGCACCGTCTTTTTATTTAAGTAGGGGGTAGAAATTTTGGCAGTATATTAGGGTGGATTAAGGTAAAAAAAAATGAGCCACCGCCGTGACCTCTAGGACAAAATTTTTTTTTTACTATAGGTTTGTGAACCACCCTAACGTACATACTATATTTAATATTGAAATCAAACTTGATTCACTTGAAATCAAAACACAATTTTTACTGCGTACAGCAGCTTGTTTATATACTTTGGTACAATTTATAGACAGTTTTGTTTAATCTGTACTTCCATGAATTTGGACAACCTGGATCCCCTATTAGACTGGACGAGTTATTTATGGACTTAAGTCATGGGCAAAAAAATGTTACTTACCTAGATTCTTAAGATTTTTGAAAGAGTACAAATTGATGTTTTAGAGAATGTTTCCGAATACTAGCTCAAGTTTAAAGTACATTCAATAAGCCATTTCAATTACATTAGGCACCAAATTTTGAAGTCCTTAAGAAGTTCAGCATAATTGAAGGCAAAAGCAGCTTAATATTGGATGAAAGTGCAAATAGGGTAATACCTTTCGGGAAGATTCATCCATGATAAAGCAACTTATTGGCTTTCATGTTAGATAACAAAATTACTTTGAATTGCTTGGGTATTGCAGCAAACCCCATTCCTTCCGTTACATTAATTACATTGCTTAAATTGATGCATTGTTCCTTGATTCTATTACATCATGCCTCAAGTCTCTATAGCTTGTTTTACGAAGTTCAGCTCAAAATGTACCTTGGGAAAATATTTTTTGATACAGATCACAATGCAAAAAAGAGAAATACTTTTAAAAATAGATTTTAATTAGGAAATGAATTTTTAAAAAATGCATATCAATTATAATAACTATGATGGTAAAACAGTTTTTTGCAAGAATTAAATACAAAAAAGAAAAACTTGTGAGGATGACAAATCATGAAAAATGTTGTGATAAATTAAAGATATTTCAAGTCTTTGGAAGCTTATTAACCAGAATCAAGGACATTCAGTCAGGGCCGCAAGTACGGTCCTGTGGGTGTGGACCTAGGCACTATTATTTTTGGGCACTAAAACAGGGTCAATTTTTTTCTGCCCTCTTTTCTGGAACTACTACCACGAATATGTGATTTTTTCGTGAGACAGGCACCAAATTTTACCAGAACCTGAGCTCTCTTCCATGTCAAATGGCACATTAATTTTTCCAAAAGTACTCAAAGTCAAAAAAGTAAAAGAGCTAAAATTTGAAGTATCCAAATATTCCAAACCATTGGGCCCCTAATTCAAACAATTTTAGTTAGTAAATCCAACGATATTAAGCAGCAAATTTGTGCAAAAGTGCTACTCTAGTATCCTTTAAATCTGTTGCAAACTATGACATTTGTTCTGTTTCAACCTTTGCTTTAAAATTTTAAACATTTATTAGGAAATCTGCCGCACTTTTCTACATCATTCTATTTCAAATAATTTTGTTGGCTGCTACAACACTCTCCTTAGATCTTCATGTATAATATGATATACATTTATATATATATGTACAAACTTTACTAGAGAATAATCTATACAGAACCTGCTAAAATTACTATTTTAGCAGGGTAGTGGGAACTTGGAACAGCTTGCCGGAAGAGGCGGTAAGGAGCAATGGAGTAGTTGGCTGTGAGTGGGCCATTGATCTTCCTTGGGGTCTTTAATTTGACTAGGACCAGCCCAGTTGGGCCCAGAGACTGCTGCTGGTTGCTGCATTTGTATTTGTATTTAAATTAAAAATTATGTTTTAAAACTTGATTGAATTTTATTTTATTTTATGAAGCACAAAAGGTGTTTAAACAAGCACAAGAATAAATTTGTCACTAGAATCAAATAAAAGAACAATTAATTAAATTTGTCACAAGTCTGATGAGTGTATTTTAATGATGTGAATAAAATGCCCACACCCATAATAGCATTGAACAATAAAATTCTTACCTGCAACATTAGTTGCATCTCGACATCAATGCGAGTTTCCAATGCACCCAGAAAATGCTTCAACAAAATTATATGATTAGTTAGACTATCTTTAGGTAAAAGGAATTTTGATGAGCTACAAACAAAGTAAAAGATATTTTAACAAAATCATACATTGGTTAAAAATGCAATTTTTATTTAATTAACTGATCATTACCTTGATGGGGAAGAACTCTTGGAGGATTTATTTTCATAAGTAAATAATTTGTGTTCAACACGCAATTTAGGTTCCTCTGTAAGCTTGCTATAAATAGGAAACTGGTCCATAATTTCTGACAAGAACTCTTCTTCAGTATCCCGTGGAGGGTCTATCTCACCCCACATGAGTGCTTTTTTGTCTTCAGCAGGCTCAAAATTTTGAGTTTTATCTGCTTCACTATTTGAGGAGCAAGAAATACATGAAACATTTCCTGAAGGTTTAAGGAGTATTTTTCTACAAGGGGGCACAGGTTCTTTATTTTTTTTATACTCTGAATATGAACGTTTCACCAATGCAGTACCTCCAGAATTTTGTTGAACTGGTTCAGAAAAGTTAAATGCATCTAAATATTCAGTGGCTGATGAAGTATCCTTATCATCATCAGAGCATCCAACAACGCTTCCAATAACAAATTTACCTTCTTTATTACGTATGACTGAAGGATTTTTGCCGATTTCCTTAGAGCTGTCTTCCTGAGCTGAGTCTGAATGATCCTCCTTACTATCCTCTTCAAGGTTACTATCCGTGACTTGATCTTCACTGAAAATATTATCAGATTTAGCATGGTTTTTATTTGCACGGACAGATACGATAGCATCTTCTTTTTGATTTGCGTTAAAAGAAACAGGATGTTTAACAGAAGTCTCAACTATGCTCGAATCAGTAGAACTAATACAATTAGATTTGTTGTGACGAATTTTGGTTACATTATTTTCATTAGAAATACTTATACAAGGAATATTTGGATCAATGAAAGCAACAATGCCTTCTGATTGTTTAACAGAGGAAATATTTGAACCGGCATGTTTCTGTTCAGTTTTAGTAGTTTTGGTACTTTTGTTCATACTAGAAATACTGTTAGATGAGGCATCTAGATTAGCATGTTCTTTCTTACTGGTATTAGTTTTATCCATGCCAGAACTATGGGTAGAAGAAGTGTGTAGTCTAGCATGTTTTTGTTTCCTTTTTATAGTTTTATTCATGCTAGAACTATTGGTAGAACTGCGCAGTGTAGCATGTTTTTGATTACTACTATTAGTTTTAATTATGTCAGAAATATTGGTAGAACTGCGCAGTGTAGCATGTTTTTGATTACTACTATTAGTTTTAATTATGTCAGAAATATTGGTAGAACAAATGTGAAGTTTAGCATCTTCTTGTTCAGTGCTATTAGTCTTATCCATGCCCGAACTATTGGTAGAAGAAATTTGTAGTGTAGCATATTTTTGCTTACTACTATTATCCTCGGCATTACTATTGGTAGAAGAACTGTGTAGAGCAGCATGTTTTCGCTTTCTTCTATTAGTGTCACCTATGTGAGAACTATTGGTGGAAGAAATGCATTGTCTAGAATTTTCTTGCCCAGTGCTATTAGTCTTATCCATGCCAGAACTTTTGGAAGAAGAAATGTCTAGCCTAGCATCTTCTTGCTCAGAGCTTTTAGTCTTACCCATGCCTGAATTATTGGAAGGAAAAATGTGCAGTCTATCATCTTCTTGCTCATTACTATTAGTTTCATCCACACCAGTACTATTGGTAGAAGAACTGCCTGGAATAGCACATTCTTCCTCAGCCCTACTCGTTATGATATTCTTATCTATGCTAGAGCTATGGCATGGAGAAGCATTTATATTAGTAAGGATTAGCTCCTTGCTATTGATTTTGGAGAGATTTTCATCAGGAAGAGTATGCTCCTTTTTGACACTGCCAGATGAATTAAGAGGAATTGTACATTGTTGGTCATTAAGACTGTTAATATCAGCACTATTATCAGGTTTTGCTACGAAGGACTTATCAACAGAGATAGATTCATTGCAACTATCGTCATTTAGAGAATTTTCATGGTGAACAGAATCTTTTATAGTATGATTAATTTCAGGTTCAGCAGCAGTATTGGCATTATAAGCTTTACTATCTTCGGATTGGGCAGGATCATTTTTATTATTTGAAGAGCTCTTGACATGTACAGGATCATGCTGCAACATAGAACTAACGATTTTACCATCAATTTCGCAGTACAATATCACACAATCAGAATCACCGTTATTTGAAGTCTGACTATCATGATTTTTACCTTGAACTACATTAGTTAAATAATTTCTACTCACAGAAGGAGAGTTTCCAATTTGCTCAATGCTACATGGTTGATTTTTTGATTCCTTAGTACCTAAAATGGAAACAAATGTTTCTATTGTAATTATTCAAAAAAAAAAAAAAAAAAAACCTTTTGATTATAATGCACATGAATCATAAAAAAATAAAAACAGCTTCAAAGTTACTAAAAGGAAGGCAAATGCATCATGTTTCCTGTGACAGTAGTTTTACGTTACCTGAGTTTCATTTCTCCCAAAAAAGTTTGATTTTTTTTTTATTTATTTATCTATTTTTCTTCAGTTATTTAATTATTTTTATTTTCTTTTTTTGCATTTGACATTTTTTTAGAAATCGTAACTTTTCACAGTATAGGAGAGTAGATTATTAGTTATTTTATTTTTTCATTTACTTTGCCACTATTAGTTGAAATCAGTACCGTATTTACGTATGGGCTTAATGGGCTGTAGCCCAGGGCGGCATGATTGAGGGGTGGCACTTTTTTCATGGAAAGTGAAGATCTTTTTTTTTTAGACAACAGGGCGGATCGGCAGCGAGAATTACATCAATTAATTGAATTAAATACTGTTCTTTATTTAATAACACTGGAATTCTGGTGGAATTTTTCATACAAAAGTATTGAACCGCAGGGGAAAAAAAAAGAAAAGAAGATAAGACAGGAATAAGACTAGAAAGATGAGAAAAAAAGACTGCGAGACAGAAAAAATTGTTCGTTAAAACCGGGTCTTGCTCGTTAAAAACGAATTCTGTTCCATAAGACTTAACATTGATTTTTAATAAATTATTTAGTCACATTCTCGATAAACTAGAATCAATTTAAGTACTAACGTATATAAAATAATAGAGCTTCTATGCGAGTATGATTTATGTATGATGTATATTTGTATATTTTTGTTCTTATGGGTTCTTTCATCGAAATAAAATGTTTATGTATTTATTTTGTAAACTAAACAACTGAATAGCTGTCATTTCATACAATGTGGCTGTGGGGCTAGTAATGAAAAAAGTAATTAATTGAAATTTTTGTACCACGCTATCAGCCCATTAAAGCTACAGACACCAAATAACACTTGCTCAATTTCTGATGATCTGATACTGTTACGTAGCGAAAAATCATTGAATTTGACGTAGGAGAGACTTTTCATGGAAAACAGTTGGCACAAGTCTCCAAACTTTATGAGAAAATTTTAATTCCTGCTCATCTTTTTTTATTCAGTCATAAATCGAAGACAAAGTTTTCAAATGTAAAAATAATACTGGAAAAAAAGAAAAAAAAAAGTTAATAATTCGCAATATAAGTCGACTGCTAAAGACAAAAGAGAGAAAACTCCCTTTCAACATGATAGATGTCGCAATAACTGATTAATACTGATATTTTCATCATCAATGTAAATGTATTCACATTTTTTAAAGGATATTTTAGGTTCTATTAATAAAACATCGGCATTAAAAAAACACCAATGTTAGAGAAAAGAAACAACACCATAACATCGATGGTAAAAACATCAATGTTTTAACAATGCTCAATGTTTTAACAATGTTTCGAAAATATCAACATCGATGTGGCACCATTAAGTGTGCAAATGCTGTCACTGCACCTGTTGGACTAGCACAGATTGTTTTAATATTATCGTTATTTCGTTATTTGTTTACTTTATTCCAATTGCAAGTTGTTGATAAGGTCTAGCAACATTTTTTTTTCATTTAAATCTTTAAACAAGTTTTTAAAATTTTTAAAACTATTTTTAAACAAATATGTAAAGATTATTCATTTCAAAAACTGTTTTAAATTTCGAAAGAAAGTTCTTAATGTAATTAAGTACTAAATATCTTGATTTATAATAATGTAAGAGCAGATTTGTTCATAGTAAAAGTTGAGATTCGCAAAAGACGAATTTTTACCAATTGGTTGGTTGTTAACAACCAACCAATTTCATGTTTAACTAGCTTTGTGGCCGGGCTTTGCACGGTTTACCTTGAAAATACATTTTGTGTCAAGTAAATAAAAAAGTTTTTTTCTTTTTACAACTCTGAAATTCAACACCTCAAGGGGGGGTGGGCGGCCAGTTTCAAAAGCCCAGGGCGGCCTCACGTCCAAATACGCTTCTGGTTGAAATATAATTAGTTGAAAAATCCCAGTATAAATACTGGAAGGAATTTTTATTGAGGTTCAGTTTTGGTTTTCCCACACATAGCAAAACAGTGTGCTTGATTAAACAATTTATTAAAAACATAATTAGAAATTACTGAAATAGCACATTAAGAAAACAAATTTTATATTACTCATGCAACATAGATAATAGTTTATATATATATATATGCATGTATACAGTGGAACTCCGGTAACTCGACATACGGAGAACTCGATAACTTCAGTAAGTAGGCATTTATTTTTCCAATAGTCCAATGGGTCTATTTTCCAATGGTCAAAATTTTTGATCCAATGTTAATTTCAATGGTTGCAAATCAGGCCTGTGCCCAGTGGGGGGGGGGGGGGGGGGTAACACTCCCCCCCTTTGGGCACAGGTAATACTACTCGTTACGCCTCTAATTGATATTATTTTATGAACATAGTAGGTATTCAACTTGAGAATTTTTGCTTCACAAAAACTTAAGTCAGGAGTAAAAGGAAACTCAGTGATTGTCACTATGAACCTCACAAGCCAGTTGAGGTGTTAAGGGATGGACAACCTAATGAGGAATGAATTTTTTAACTTAGCAATCAAGTTGTTTTTGATTTTGTGTTGTGACTTCACCTGTAACATCAAGTTTCTGTTCAATTTTTTCCTAACAGCTGTTCTTCATTCCCAAATATACTAAGCTTCAGTGAAAAGCTAAAAGCTTTCAAGTCAACAAAATATTAAATGTTAGAGACTACAAACATTAGTTCCTGAACTTTTTTTAACAAAAAAAGTCCTTAATGAAATTTTGAATCAGTGTGCTTAGTGTCACGGTAGGAGTTGTGACATTGTGTGGTCACTAATACCAGACTTTTAAATCAAGATATTTGATCTTCAGCAACACATGGTGACAATGAAGTTTAATAAAGTCCGATTCCAAAGTTGCCCACACTTGAGACTTTGAAAAAACTTAAGAGAATGAACAAAAATATACATTTTTAAAGTACCCTATCTTTGAGATATTCAAGATCAGTGAAAGCTTCCAAAAGTTAAATTTATATTTCATCATGAAATCATTTTGTAAGCTTTCAAAATATACCCAATTCAAGCCTCTAACTTTATTGATTTTAGAGTAGCTAATGTTCAGTCAAACAAGATGAAGGGGGGCAAAGCGTTAAAATTTCCATTCCTCATTTTTTAAAAACGTACATACATAGAGGAATAAAATGACCTGGTAAATCGGTGTAAATGTGCAAAATATTTTAATAAATCATGAGCCCATATAAGGTGTGTGAATAGATAGGAAACGAACCCTAAAAGAAATGCCAACAGAGAACAAAGAGTATAAAAATTTAAATACCTTTCAGTTGTGAAGTGGAACTACGCTTAGTTTGACTTTTACCTAATATTTTTCCACACTTTGTGCTTGGGCATTTTTGCACACAATGTATGGAACATAAATGTCTATGCAAGGCATTGTGGTCATTAAAACGCATTTCACAGTAAGTGCAACGGTTCATCGTAGATCGTAGTAATCTTGTTAGTTTTTGGAAACAGCAAATTTCAGCTTAAGTTACTCAAGTTTAAACATTTACAAGTTGAAACAAGTTCATACATTGTTGGACTTGTATGCTTGGTTTATGGGACCTGAATTTTTTTTTTTTTTTTTTTAATTCGTCTATTCCGAAGTTATATTCGCCCTAAAGGTTTGTTTGTTGATAGACTATACTCCCTGTGATAGACACTTAAGCCTTACACTACATTATATTTAGCGCAACAGCGTTGAAACTGCAAGTATAAGAGATATAGGTATTAGGTTTCTTCTCTTCTACACATCTATTTTTAGTGGATGACAGGGTGCATTTTCCGACCATTTCAGTTTTTAAGAGGTGAAATGTACCCCTTTCATTCTACACAAGCGACGAGAATGAAACTGGAACATCTCAAAATAGCTAGGTTAATTAGCTAAATAGCCCTTAGGTCGGAGTGCAGGTGAAACGCTGAATCCGCAAAAGTGAGTTGCACACGCAAATTTTCGGATTCTTGTAAAACGTTTTTTGTGCAAAAGCGCCAAATTGGCGATTTTGCACAAGATGAATGATAGCACGTGTGCAACGGACTTTTGCAGATGCAGCCTTTCACCCGAATTCCGCCTTAGGATGAAAAATAAAATTTGAAACTGATACCCACTATTCTATGCTTTTTTTGAATAATTGCTTCGAATATATGGGTCATTCCGACGAAAATGGTACAAATCATGTCCGAAACTTTAGAATTTTTTGAAATCAATTTTAATAACTACTACCCATTAAGTGTATCTTTTATTGTTTCTCCATTTAATTTTGCACCGTCAAGTATCAATTGATTAGGCATAATCCATTTAGAAATGACACAAAAAAATATCTTTGTCAGAAGAAGGAGAAAATGACGTGTCCCAGCTTCAAATTGCTAGAATTTTAAATGGGATTTAAAATTAAACTGAAATGTAACAACAAAATAAATGACACTGCACTGCACAAAAGATGCTTCTGACACCGTTTCTGCAGATTATTACGCAAATAAGAAAAAAATTCCCCCCAAAACACTATTATTTATTCATGTCCCTAGATTTTCTATGTTTCGAATTGTCCACTCTGTTGTATGCCTTTTGGAAATAAAATAAACAATTGCATTCAATCTGACATATATTTTTTTAAATGTAGGTAGTGTAACTGCCGTGATTAGCTTGCTACATTGAATTATGTAGTCAACAACCAGGGAGAGCCTAGTTCTTTTCTTATAATAGTTAATTTGAACTGTTGGATGTCCACTCTGTTAGAGCCGATTTCATGATGAAAAAAATAGATTTTTTCTTGAAATTGCAGATAGATTTACAGTTTTAGGCTGTTTATTTCACTTTATGCTTGTTCTGTGATTCTAACTTTTCTTTGTGATTATACAGACATTTTTAAAGGCTTATTTGTCCACTCTGTTATATGTCCACTCTGTCAAACAAAGTGATCAAAATGTGTAAAATCCTTTCATAAATGAGTCATGTACTTGTTATTTACACTTCATTATAAACAAATAAATGGAAACTCAATAAAAAAAATATGATTAGTTGGTGGAAATTATTTAAATTGATAATCTTTAGTAAAGAGTTTCAGACATGATTTGTACTATTTTTGTCGGAATGACCCATATATTTCGAATCCTATCGAAATATAAAAATTATGTCATCGAAAATAAACGTTTTTCATCATCTTACTCTACCTGTCGAGCATGATGACGAATTGAAGTGGGTAAGATGACGAGCAGCTAAAAATAAACAATAAGAGAGAAAATTGATACTTTGAAAATGCGTGAAAACAGATTTAATTGGTAGGAGCTGTTATATCCACCATCCAAAACCCTAAACAAAATGTTCGGACCATATTGTTTGTTTAATGATTGGATGTTTTTGACAAGGCCGTATCCAGAAAAAAATTTCGGGAGGGGCCCAGTTTCGCACATTGCCAAAACACACATACATTTTTGTGTGTGTTTTATGAGTCTAATTTCCAGTTGCCCCCCCCCCCCCCGCGATGTTTGATGTGTGTGTGTGTGTTTTGTTTTTTTTCTCTCATTTCTTTATTCTTATTGTTTTCTAGAACTGACCTTTATTAGGGGTAGGGGTATCAAGAGAGATATGCAATGAGAACTTTTTTAAGTGGGGTAGAATATCCGTAATTTTAGGGGGTCCGGGGGTTTCTCCCCCGGGTAAATTTTTGAAAAAAAGTTTTAAAATTCTGCATTTTGAGGCCTTATATGGGGCAATTGGGACTTCAAAAACATGTTGGAAAAGTAGGCAAACAACAATCTCATAAATTTTCTGTATTCTTTTGCAAACTAAGATTAATCGAAGCATAAAAAAATGTTTAGTTTAACAAACGATTAACATTAAGTGACAGAGAGGAAGGACAAGGGAGGAGAAAAGATTAACACATTATCACCTGCTTACATGGGTTTTTACTATAGTTACATAGTAGTTTTTGATCAGTTCCCCAACTCACCGACAGAAACAGCACTTAGTAACATAAAATAACCAATAGTATAAAACACATAAAATTCTTTAAAAGAAAAGTGTAGAGATTAAAAAAAATAATTAACGACAGAGTAACATTCTGGCCATTTAGTTAATTCATAGTTTAATTACTTGATAAGAAATAGGATTGAAGCACTTTTAAAGGAGTTTCAAAAAGGTATTTAAGGATTTTCAAAGACTCTAGACCAGTTAAAATTCTTTAAAGCATTTCATTTGCACTTTTTAGTTTCTGACGTTTTAACAGTTGATCGGACAGTCTTACGAAATTGTTAAAACTTTGAAAGACACATCTTTTAAAGAATAAAAATTGATGTTAAAAAAATACTTATAACGACAATTTTCAATCACTAGTACTGCAGAAAACGAAAAAGAATACAGGGCAAGGATTCAAGTGAAACAGCACTGCGATCGCTTCGAATTGCAATCGCTACTGGAAGTGAATTACATTATCATCAACTTAACTTGGCATGACGTCACTACGGGTGGAGCCAATAAGAGCTCACAAGCACTCAGCGATCTCCTCTTATTCGCCAAGTAGGCTGTGACGTTTTATCTAGCTCGTTTTTCATAGGCAAACGTCACGCTGACGTCACGATGTTTTTATCAAGAAACGTTCTAATGTAATTCATTTCCAGTAGCGTTTGTAATTTGCGATGGCCTGTTTCACTTGAATCCCTGCCCAGGAAGGGTAATATTTTTTCTCGTGCTTCACGTATCAATAAAGGAATCAATTACAAAGTAACTTCTAAAATACTGAATTAGGTATTTAATGAATAGTCAGAAATGAAACATGTGAGTCACAAAAAATTCTTTTTGAACATATGCTACAAAAAATGCTGGAATATGATTTTTGCATTACGCAGAATATTTTTTTAATCAAGGAGCTGAGTTTCCCACAACTTGATGCCCACCTCCCCATTTGTGTTAAAAACTTTAAAATTCAAAGTTTACAGCTATATTTAACAAAGTTTTCAAGGTTTTTAAGCATTTGTAAATAGAATTTTTTTTAAGTAACATTTGTCTAAGATTGGTGAGCGTCCAACAAAGTAGAGGATCTGTGAACATATTCGTTTTTGTGTGGTCTTGTTTATCATAGGCGGACTTACGGGGGTGCCAGGGGGTGCGCCGCACCCCCAACATTTTGGCCGGACTTTACGAAAAAAATTAAATTAAAAATTTTTCATCAAACAGCTAGTTTGAAATTTTTTTCCCTTACTTAAATAAATAAATAAAAATGCGTAACTGGATAGAAAATTCTTGCCGAACGATTATTTCAAAAATTAATACAGTATACTCATGATCACCCGAGGGGTTCTAGGGGGAAAATCCTCAGTTAACTTGATTATTGTAAAGCAAAAAAATTTCTTTAAAAACACGTTTCTGAGGTCTATTTTCCCCCGAATTCTTTACTCTAGTACGAGCCTCGAAGGAAACAGCCGAAAGCATTCAACTGACGTAAACACGTGCTTGAGGACCCGTAGTTTATTCCCACAGCTCTAACCAAGGGCGTATTTAAGGGGGGGGGGCGATGGGACCCGCCCTTCTCCCCGAAATCGAGAAAGATTTTTTCAAAAGTAGGTGTTTGGTTCGTATTTGCTCAAAAAAAAAAAAAAAAAAAAAAAAATCCTTAAGAAAAAATAGCTCACTCTCTATTTACATTGTTTTCAAATGTAAGGGAGGGCCCCAGAGGGTCTTTCCCTCCTATACCCCGCCCCCGAAAAAAAAAATTCGGATTTTTTTTTTTTAAATAAAGGTAGTTATTATTATTCGGTTTAAGTTAACTCTTAAATTATTTACATACTTTTAGCTTGAAATACATAAATAAATAATTATTGCTAATAATAATTCGTTAGAGGCAGTGGTGCAACCCAAGAGGGTCAGGAAGCAGTTGCGCTTTACTCAAGAGAAAAAAGAAAGTGCCTTGGGAAAATGGAAGATATTTAAATTAGAAAATGCAAAGAAAAAATCCTAATAATTTTGAATAGAAATCTTTAAATGAAAAATATTCAACACATGTAGATTATTAGTCAGCAAATAACGTTTCTCTCTTTCTTCTCATTCTCCTTTTTTTTCTAATCAGTCAGGAAATAAGAGTCTTTAAAATAATGCTACACTCAATAAATTTAAAATAAAGTGTAATCATTCTTCCCCGCCAAGAAATTTAAAATAAAGTGTAAGTATTCCTCCCATCAAGAAATAAAATAAAGTGCAATCATTTTCGGTTTTAGTTATTTCATAAATAATTTCCAATCTTTCAGCTGAACAAAAGAAAAAAAATTCAAAAAGAGGTAAAAATCCAAGCCGGCCGAGCTAGAAGGGGCACGTAATTTTCACTCTCTCAGGTTTAAGCCAGGGGGTGGTAGAAGACTGTACCAAGAATCAAGAGTGCCCTAGTCTCTAATTCGCGTTAACGGGTTTCAAGACTTCATATCCAAAATTTTCGGAAGAGAGTTCTTTTCCGCTTCTTCTTCAATACCTGGTCAAACATTGCCTCAAATGCATTTAGAGATTTAAAATTCAAACAGTTAACGGTAGTTGATATCCCCTTACTTTTCAATAGTCTTAGCTCTAAAATGTGTTTTTAGAAAAGAGAGCTTCGAATTAGTCTCTAGCCCAAAATTTCCGGAAGAGCCTAATCCTTTATTTCCTAAATGTTGTCAGACAAAGCCTAAAAGCATTGTTCTATCAAGAATCATGGCTTAAGTGGCGCTATTGAATTATTTTGAAGGCATTTTAAAAGTTTTGTTTTCTTCTTTCAGTGTGGCTCTCGTTTTAGAGGATCTCGTGAATCTTCGATGATAAGTTTTTGCTCTTGGGGGTAATGGGCACCTCTGCTAAAAGTAAAATTTTGAACCTTCAGTTTCAAAAAATAGAGCTTAAAATTGCATTCTTGAAGCTTCAATGCCGCAAAATTTCGGGGCACAGCGCCCGAATCCTGCCTCTTCTCTTGACGGTATTAAAGATAACCTAAATAAAAATGTTTTTAAAACATTAATTTCGAAACATTTCGGGAGAGAGTCCTTGCTAACGTTATTATCAAAAGTTGGTTTAAAGTAAAGATGGCTTGGTTTCAATTTTGAAAATTTTCGGAGGGAGATCCCTAACCACTTTTTGTCTCTTAACGTCTCCAAAGAGAACGCGAAATTGCGCATCTATATATCGAAAATCTTTCAGGGGAGGGTCTTTGAACTTTTACTTCCCAAAGATAACTTAAATGAGACTTCAGTTCAAAAAAAAAAAAAAAAACTCATCTTCTTTTCTTTTACTATATCATGAAGAAATATATCCTGAGTTGTGCTTCAGTGTCAAAATATTTCAGGAGAGATGCCCCGAGTCTTCTCAATTCCTTTAACGTCACTAAAGATAGCCTGAAATTGCGTGTTTAGAATTTAAGTTTCAGTAAGTTTCCCAGAGGAGTCTTGATCCTCCAACGTCGTCAAAGGTAGCATAAATAATTTCAATTTTGAAAAAAGTTTTGGAGGGAAGTATTATAAAAAAAATTCCAGTTTTCCACCAATTACTTCTGAATTCGATGAAAGTGAGTCTCAGCTTGTTACTATCACTATTGAACTACTTTTGAAGTTCTTTAAAGTTATTTTTGATGTATTTATTTTAATTACAATAACTTCACTCTATTATTTTACTAGCATTGTTTAAAAATTATATTTGTATTTTGAGCTTTGTAATAGTTTATGTACCTTAAATTCATTTTAGACAAGAGTCATGTTAATAAATTCGTACTATAATAAATATTTCCTATTTTCGTACCTTTTTTCGAGCAAATGTTGCTACAATAATATCAACATCATATTAAAAATAACAGTATTTTTATCCATTAAAAAAAAAAGGAAATAATAATAGCAAATAAATCATTACATAAATCAAATAATTATATATTATTCAGTGGGCCGTAGTATAGAAAAATCGTATTCACTGCAGTTGGGTATTCATTGGTACATTGTTAGTTTCTTTTACTTCGAAACAACCATAATGATGATTAAACTCAAAAAAAAAAAAAAATATTTTCTGAAAGAATGCCCCGGAGCCTTGTTTGACCTGTGGAATACCCCCTCCCCCCGCAGGTCAAACCCGCCCGGCAGTTCCCCCCCCCCCGGCCCCGGTATTCTGCTCCCCCAGAATGAACAGCCTAAGTCCGCCTATGTTGTTTATTGAAGACATATTTAGCTATTAAAATCTTTCGAGGGTTACAAATGCTAATGGGGACCAACAAAGTACCCTCTTATTTGAATCAGGGCGGCGAGAAGCAATCTCAGCCTAATCGGAAACTAGGGGTCCGGCGATTAGGAGGTAAAAATCTGAGTGGTGTAAGTTTTGTAAGTTTTATGGGGGAGAGGGGGGCGCTGATCAAACTGACAAGTAGCTTGCTTTGAGCCTGAATATATTTGGGAAAGAGAGCTGGAAGTGCTAATGAGAGTCTTGTTTTCAAGTATGTTTTGCAACTAATGAAAATTTGAATTGTCTTTTTTTTTTTTTTGTACTTCTTCAAATTTTTACTCATTTAATAGTTAAAAGAAACAAAAAAAAAAAAACTTTTTTTTGCCATTTGAAATTAAAAAAAAAAAACAGCTTTTTTTTCTGTTTTACATTGTAAAACATTTCGGGTTTCGGGGGGGGCTCGGGCCCGTCGGGCCCCCCCTCTGGATACGGCCTTGGTTTTTGACAAAACGATTTGTTTTCACTTTTGCTTTTGATCAAAAACTTATGAGTGACATTAATCTTCCTACCAACCAGCGGAAGGAAATGTAAAAATTAAGTATAAAAAAAAAAATTAATTTGTCACTCGAAATGAAACAATGAAATGCGGTATGAAAAACTTCCTTCTTTATTTTCTTAAAGATGGTTTAAAAAAGAGGGAGAAGTAATCAACAAATAAATAAGGAGCTACCGGGAAAGTGTCAAGCAGTGTTTTCTTTCAGACGGATTAAGGAGGATGTGGAAGAGGCACCCCTCCTCCCTCCGAAATCAACTCGAAAAGAAAAGAAATAGATAAAAAAATAAAACGTATTCTGATTAAGAGTTTAAATTTTCAGAAACATCAAAATTTCTTTCTGATTGCCTTGCTCCTGCCCTGAATAAAATTCATATTGCCTGTGAGAAGAGCGATATGAAGTATTTAAAAAACTTAGGTCCGTTTTTTCTTCAGTTTAAAAACATACTTTTATTGTATCGTTCTCATAGAGATATAAAAATTGAATCTATTACAATATCATGCACAACGAAGGTCAAGAAAACTTGTAAGGGCCAAGGGGTTGTATAAGTTTGGCGGCCCCTCCAAATTTTTTTCTTAAGTGTATATATATGCACGCAACCTTGAACAGACACATAGAATGTCCGGTTAAGAAGGGAATCATTATTATGATTACCGCTAAAATGAGGCACCATGCAACGGGTGGACTGAACCCATAAATTTAAAGAGAGCTAAAAACATGATCCTCATTGTGAAAGTGATATTCACGCAGGAGTATGGGGTTCTTTCAAGAAAATTAATTTGTTCTTAAAATGTTATTTTAGACGAACTTCGCTAATAGAGTTTTAAAAAGGTCGGGGTTACGGAAATTTTTAGAAAAATTGAGAAAAATGAAATCTAAGAAATGCGGTTGTCGGCCATTTTTTTGACCTTTAAGGAAGGAATGAGGCCCCTTTGACAATTTTTCTGAAATTTGTGTTTAAAATTGAAATTTAAGCAGCCTTTGATGATGTCATGGAGAAGAGAATACAGAAATTTTCCCTTGGAAAAATTTTGTTGCAATGTGTGTCAAAGTGATGAAAATTTTGTAAAATCTTAGTATATATTATTTTTCTAGCCTGTAATTCTGACACCAAGCGGGACCTTCCTTTTTCCCTTATCAAATTATACGATCTATCCCAAATTTTAGAGCTTATCGTGGCGGCTACTGACGAAAAATAGACCCACGATCTATTTTGTTTTGTCAAAACCCGTTTTTTTCCCCATTACTTTGATGAATAGCATCCAAAGACGCATTGGCATGGTTGGATAGAATGTCGCGGCAGAAACGCGAAGATTCGTAGATTCGATCTTGTTATTAGAGTTCTGTTGCTATTGATTGTGTTACTTTCACCGGTTAATTTGGATCCAATTTACCAAGAATACAAATCTAAACTCATTGTAGGATTTCAAACCACATTTGTGCTGCTGCATTAAAACCGGAAAAGAAAATGTTTATTTTAGCAATGCAATTCAACATTGAATTTTTGAATTACTAATGCCTAGCAGTAATTCAAAAATACTGCGCGTGGCTCAGCTAGTTATAAGTGTATCAGACAAAAAATAGTGAGAGTGGTACATCGGATATATTAGAGTCATTGGCTGAATCCCACACACGTCGTGAAAATGACACCCACGGGGTAAAGTAACGGATGGTTGTTATTCCTTCTTGGACATTAGAGAAAACAAAATAAGTGAGCCTAGGCTGTTTCTGATGAAACCCCTAAGTTTTTTAACCTGACGAAAGGAAAATAAATTAGTGTAAAAAAGAAAAACGGGGGGAGGAAGAAAATAGAAAATTATCAAAAGCGACCAAAAAAAAAAAAACCAATAAATAAATAAATAAATAAACTAAAATAAATAAATAAATAAAAACGAAAGCGACGATTGCACGAAAAGTAACATCAAGAACAATGGACAAACTCAATTTAAAAAAACAGATGTGCTTCACGCTTCATCTACTGTCCGTCCGTGAAAACCGCGCCTAGCACTCGCGAACCTTTCCACTTTAAAAAAGGGGTGATGGGTTGTGAGGGGAACTTCCCGAAGTTTTCAATTCAAAAACTGCATTTGATATCCTTTTAACACATTCAACTAAACCATGTAATTGAAATTCAGCATCGTTCTACGGTATTTGATACGGCTCAAAATGATCCTAATTATTATTCTTCCTCTTATTGTTATCTTACCTATCATCCCTATTTTGGTAAGATCAGAGAAGACCTGACGCATGCGTAAATACGCGAAAGTTTTTACCTAAGAAGATCAGACAGTACATTCAATTTCACGATTTTCTTGATTGCGCTGGGTAGACTTTCTCTTGTGTTTACCGAAAGTGTAGGAAAATAGTCAGAAAAAGAGAAAACAAAAAAAAAGAAGGAGGGGGGGGGGGAATCAAATCAAACCTCGAATAAAAATATTAATACATCTAAAGGTTTAAACTTGTATTTTAGTAAACCGCTTCTCTAAAAAAATGCAAAAAAAAAGAAAAAAAAATCCAAATTTTAAATTTGATTTTTAAATACAAGGGGAAAAGAAACAAACAAAATATGTAGGTTTTAAGTTGAATTTTAAATTTTTTATAGGTGTAAAATCATTTAGTTCCACCTAAGTTTTCTCGGGAGGATAAACTCATGTTTGTTAAAATTACAACACCATGAAGGACTTACGCAAATGGGCTGAAATTTTCAGCAAATGCAAAGTCGGATATGACATGCAAATGATTAGAATTGTAGACTCGTAGCTTAGCGCATGCGCACGCTGAGCAGCCCCCTCTGAACGCCGGATTTATCCGAATAAATAGACGGCTGCAGCAAGGCGCGAATGGTTATTGGTGGTTATCTGCTTTGGATAAACGTTAGCTCAGATGTTGCTTAGACGAAAAAGAACGAGGTTTCAACAACTTACGGAGTTTGAACGGGGGAGGATCATCTGCCTTTGTGAAGCTGGATTGTCTTATCGTGAAGTAGCCGCTCGTGTGCTGCGTAACAGCAGCACAGTGATGCTTGTTTGGAAACAGTGGACAGACGAGTGTCGGACAACTCGGAAATCCGGGATTGGGCCCCGAAATGTGACGTCAGTGCGCGATGATAGACACCCGATCCACATGGTGCTGACGGACCGCACAACTTCTTAACTGGCAGCACAGTGGTCAACAGCTTCAGGTGTTTCATTGTATGCTTCATCAATTCGTAGAGGTCTGCTGCAGCGTGAACCGCGCAAGGACTCTTTTATACAGGATCCCCCTCACGCTAAACCATCGCCGCCTGCGGCTACAATGGACCAATCAGCATAAGAACTGGCGTGCTGATTGGCAGTATGTTGTGTTTTCTGATGTATCCAACTTTAATTTGTGGCACCATGATGGCCGCATTCGCGTTCAACGCTATGCCGGTGAACGCTACCTTCCAGAGTGCATTATCGAACGTCACAGTGGACGAACACCTGGAGTCATGGTCTGGGGTGCCATATCATATCACGGACAATCTCAATTGCCACGAATTGTGGGTAACCTGAACATCAACCGGTACATCAGTGAAGTTCTACAGCCCCAAGCTGCCCCCTTCCTTCAAGGCTTTCCTGGAGCTGTATTTCAGCAGGATAATGCCCGCCCTCATGTCGCTAGGACAGTTCAATCCTTCTTTGCATCGCAGCAGGTATAGCTTCTTCCCTGGCCAGCGTATTTCCGGGATATGTCGCCGATTGAACATGTGTGGGATTTCGTTGGTTGGCGTCTCGTTCGTGATCCTCGTCCTGTTGCTTCTACAGACGAACTTTGGGTACGCATACAAACAGTATGGAATGCTCTGTTCCGTGGAACTGATCGACTGACTAGCAACAAGCCAGGCATTTCATTGGAGGTATCACTGCCAATTAGTTGAAGGTAAATGTCTATACCTATGTCCTTCAACCAGTCACATAATCCTATTTCACATTTCTCAGCCAGTTTTTCCTTTGCTGTCTTCTTCTTTTGGTGTGTAGTGAGTGAGGTAGCGTACTTCTACGCTCTTCTGTTACGGTCTTTCTTTGATGATGCTTTTCCGAAAGCTACCAGTATTCTCATCGTGACTAAAAGTTAGAGTGTTGTGCTTCCTACTTTCTACAAAAATTGCAGTAAAGTTACTTCTTGCGATATTGGAGCTCTCCTCTGCTCTTGAGTGCTTCATAACATGATCTTTAGCACGAAACACCTTTTTGCTATCGCACATGAGATGTTTTTTATCTTCATTGAGATTGCTTGCCTTCACAAGATTGCCCAAAAAGCTATATATGATAGCAACTGCCGCGGTTGATGACACAGACACAGCAAACCTGACTGAAGTAACGGCCGCTTTACTAATATCAAGGTAGTTTCTTTTACTTCGTACAGCTATACTACAAAAATTCTCGGGTATTTCTTCGAGTCATAATATTGCACGACGGCACTAGCTTTCGGGAAAGTCTAACTGTAAGTCCGACTTCTTCGATGTTTAAAATTGTTAGTGCCTTTCGCTTTCTAGGTTTTCAGTGGAAATCAATCCATCCTTTAATAAAACAAATAGGAGAATCTCAATCTGCTTTTGTCGGAAAAAGCAACTGATATAAAAATCTTAGGCAGGATGAGAGACATTTTCGGCAAAACGCGTCTGCTGGTCAAAAGTTATCTTGGTTGGGGGGGGGGGGTGTTAGTAATTAAAATGGGGATCACTTCCCCAGTTGCAGGTGGCATTTTCCCTTGAACAGCAGACTGCTTAACGAAGACAGCGGTGTCAATTGACCAGAAGCGTAACCCGTTTCAGTAGGAACGATTACCGATAGTTTCTGCTCTTTTTAAAAACAAAAAGAGACGAAATGTATATTTAACTGTATTTTTTATAAGGAAAGTACGTTCATTAGAGTTAAAAACATGCATTTAAGTTAGCAGAACAATCTTTTAAAAAACTCCCGCAGCTATATTGCGTATTCAACCTGAAAGTAGTGAATTTTTTGAAAAAAAAAAACACCGGAGTTTTATGTAAATAACGTTTTCCCGGTAGCTAAAATTTTTTTCCAAAAACTTTTTTTTGTACCAATCAACTCAAAATGAGTGAATACATAGAAAAGTGAATGTACCAAGTCGAAAAAAAAACCTTTATTTTTATGACATACCCTAGTCTACACGCCAACACACATACGCCTTCACCTCTACGGACATACACGTCTATACACACCTCCCACCAACACACACAATCGAAAACCATAATTTGAATTCAAGGTACCAAAATTCAATTATTTTTTGTAACATGTGTCTTCCGATATTCAGAAACTATTTTTTACAATGTTTTTTCCCCCCTGAAGCTCATACGTTGCAGATAAAAAAACAATACAGCTCAACGTTGAAAATCCGAACTAATTCAGAAGGTGGAAAATTTGCATTTTCAGAAAAAAAAAACAGGAAAATATCGTTTATTTAAATAGTATGCCCATTTAATCAAATAAAGTGGCTTTACAATATGTATAAACATAACAACGTAACATACAGTACTGCACATAATACTTCAATACCAACCGCTTTTTTAACAAAATTTAACTCTCATTGTTTTTTAACCATATAAAGGAAACATTAGAAATATTTACAGTAGGGTCACCCGGGGCAATTCCTGGTCAGCAAGTTTCTGGGGTAATTCCTGGTCACAGTCCTTTTTATGTCTTAATAATCCTTCAGCAAAATGAAAAAAATCACAGAGGTACTCTGAACTATCTTCATTGCAATTCATTACTTAATTATGAGTTGACTGTGTATTTAGTTTGAAAAAAAAAATCTTTTTAAAATCGCTTGTTAAATTTCGTAAAACAAGATTGGCCTTAGTTTTTATTCATTTGTACAAAGATCGTGATCAAACTCAAACTTCTGAATATTTTTCTTTTTCGTTTTTTTGGTTGAATTAGGTACTTATCAGTTACTGAAAAATAGTTTTGGATTTACCATTATTGTTTTGAATAATTTGCAGGAAGGCTCCAAATAATGCCCCTGGCTACTGGGGTAATTCTTGGTCAGTGGGGTAATTCCTGGTCAGTCCTTTTTTTAATATTTATGGATTATTATTTCACCTATTATTGACAAATGTTATTGATTTAAACTATATGTAACTCTGTGAGCCTTAACTGCAAAGTTAACTGTAACCGCAATGTAACATTCTTATCTGTTAATGATAAGTATACAATATACTGAATTTTTCTTTGTTAAATTTCATCCAATTATTTTATAAGTTTTAATAATTATTCTTAATTATACTAAGAAAAATGCTTAATTGTAACTGCATTGTACTATTCACTTAACTGTTCACCTTAACCTGTTCATAACAGACAGAAGCATGTGCTCAGTGTGTATGGTGCATGTGCACCATATTTTTTATGGACCTATTTATTTGGTAGGTGAAGATTCATTCACAACAGATATAAAAGCTGTAGCTATTGCATACAAAGTGTATAAAAAGTATTTTGGCTAAGTTTTATTAAGTAAAGCAATTATGTTGAAAACAATTGCATTCTTCCTTAAAAAAACTAAATACAGTGTTTAATTAGCTATATATATAAATAAATTCTTTATCTAATTAGTTTAATAACTTGTATTAATAATGTGCTTACAAAATGTATGCATTTTCATCAATCATTTGAGTGACCAATAATTGCCCCCTAAGTGGCCAGGAATTACCCCATCTCTGGGGTAATTCCTGGTCACTAATTAACGACAATTACTCAAGTTCATTATGTATTGTTGATAGCATGAATATTTTATTCGATGGACATCCCAATGTGCTTCCTCCATACCAAAATTTGTAACTCTAACTTAGATAGATTTTGTGATAATTGGATGTTAATGCTTTTTGACCAGGAATTACCCCAGGTGACCCTACTGAATGCACTTTGTGAGTGAGGAAATTATTAGATAGCAACTTAACAAAGAAAATCCCCTCAATGCACTTTTAAAAAATACAGAGTTAAATACCCCCACTGAATTTTGAGTTAATTTTTGCAGGGAAAACTCATGCAAACTTGTCAAAAAAAAAAAAAAAAAATATGCATTGATTTTTCGCATGAGGGAACTTTGAAATGTACTTTCGAATTGTCAACGTTCGGATTTTCGACGTTTCTTGTTTTTGATATCCGGATTTTCGATGCCCTGCCGTATTTTGTATTTTAAATACACTGAAGTGACAAAAGTCATGGGATAGCAATATGCAAATTTTCAGATGGCAGTAGCATCGCATAGAACAGGTATAAATGCGCAGTGCTTTTACAGAGCTTTCATTTCTGTTCAAGTTATTCATGTGAAGAGGTTTTAACGTGATGATGACCGCACGACGTGAATTAACAGACTTTGAACGCGGAATGTTAGTTGGAGCTAGACGCATGGGTCATGCCATTTCGGAAATCGTTAGAGAATTCAACATTCCCAGATCCACTGTGTCTAGAGTGTGCCGAGAGTATGAAATTTCAGGCATAACATCCCACCATGGACAGCGCAGTGGTCGACCGCCTGCACTTAAAGATCGAGACCGGCGACGTCTGCAAAGAGTCGTAAATTCTAACAGACAAGCAACACTGCGTCAAATCACCGTAGAAATCAATGTGGGACGTACAATGGACGTGTCTGCTAGAACTGTGCGGAGAAATTTGGATTTCTTGGGCTATTCCAGCAGAAGACCGACTCGAGTGCCTTTACTGACAGAACGACATCGCTTGCAGCGACTCTCGTGGGCACGTGAGCATATCGGTTGGTCCCTAGATGAATGGAAAACCGTGGCCTGGTCCGATGAGTCACGATTTCAGCTGGTAAGAGCCGATGGTAGGGTTCGAGTGTGGCGCAGACCCCACGAAGCCATGGACCCAAACTGTCAGCAAGGCACTGTTCAAGCTGGTGGTGGCTCCGTAATGGTGTGGGCTGTTTTTTCATGGCATGGACTTGGTCCTCTAGTGCGACTGGACCGAACATTGACTGGAAATGCTTATGTGCAGCTACTTGGAGATCACTTGCAGCCATTCATGGACTTCATGTACCCAAACAACGATGGGATTTTTATGGATGACAATGCGCCATGTCACCGGGCCACAACTGTTCGCAATTGGTTTGAAGAAAATTCTGGACAATTCCAACGAATGATTTGGCCACCTAGATCGCCCGACATGAATCCCATTGAGCATTTATGGGACACCATCGAGAGGTCTGTTCGTGCCCAAAATCCTGCCCCATCAACGCTTTCACAATTATGGACGTCTATCGAGACAGAATGGCTCAATATTCCTGCAGAAGACTTCCAACGACTTGTTGAGTCCATGCCACGTCGAGTTGTTGCACTTCGCCGGGCAAAAGGAGGGCCGACACGATATTAAGAGGTATCCCATGACTTTTGTCACTTCAGTGTAAATATGTTATTAAGAAGCCTTCCCCCATTTTTTCTTTTCTTCCAAAAACATCTCAATGTTTCAATTTTAGACAATGGAAATTTCACACCAGGGTATTAAACATGAACTTTCACAGTAATATATTTGTTTGCTTAAATATTAAGGTCTGCGGCCCCAATGAAAACATTTAACATTCAACATTGATGCGGTATTTCGCAGCAATACGTTAGGTCACTTTGAAAAAGTTGTCAACATTATGTCCTAAAAAGATGTTGGTAAACACCCAAAGCCAAATTTCAGCATTAGCTAAATGCTCATTCAAACAAAGGTTTACTTAAGTTTTGTGGCGGATTTAGAAGTTTGGGGGCCTTTTTCTAACACAGAACCATATCCGGCTCGTCCAGGAGGACAAGGGGGGCTACTGCTCCCTCACTTCCGAATGAAGAGGCCTTTACCCCCTCCCCTTTAGGAGCTAAAAATTAATGATCGATAAAATAAAATAGTTTTTACTTTGTAGATTGATTTATTTCACTAAAATAAAAGCTGAAAATTCTAAAAAATGAGCTTTTTTCAAGTTTGTTCATAAGAATCGAAATTTGAGTTGGACGGGGGTATCTACGGTGGCCAGGGTTGCCCAGGCGCGGATCCAGAGGGGGGGTTATGGGGGTCATGACCCCCCCCCCTTAACCGACAAAATATAGCAAAAAATTGCATTTTTGGTACTTATATTACGGAAAAATTGTCAATCCCCCCCCCCCCATTTTTGCCCAAAAATTGCACTTTGACCCCCCCCTTTCCTAAAATGACCCCTCCTTAGCCAGAAGCTGGATCCGCCCTTGGGTTGCCAGATTTAAGAACTGTAAATGCGGGACAGGCTCCTGGAGAAACAGTGGGTGGGTGAGAGATGAAGTCTAAAAGTTGAATTTTTACAACCTTGACTTAACTATTAAACGTTTCTCACAAATATTCATGAAGAAAAAAACATACATGATCATATGAATAAAAACTTTATTTTTTACCATTGCATAGTTATTTTTCGTCATGAATATTAGTGGGAAAAGGTTTAACACTAATTATTGTGAAAATTCGTATTTCCCTGCGTATTCGTATTAACCCCCCTTTTTTCCTGACGCAGGCCCGTCATTAAAAATTTTGCGGGGGGGGGGGGGGCAAAATCTAAATTATACCAAATTTCAATGTAAAGTGTACAAAAAACAGCAAAATCTACGCCCACTTATATGTAAATACACTAATTTCCCAGAAGCGGGGGGGGGGGACATTGATCACCCTTCCTGATGTCCCAAATGACGGGACTGTCTTGGCATAAAGATATAATAGTCGCTTTTACTGATGACGAATGTCTAGTATGTACTTTTTCAAAAAGCTAGACGTACCAATGGGGAAATTTGAATGCAAAGAAATTTTAATGAGTCATTAACAAAAAATTTGATTACAATTGAGTAGACATAGAATTAAACCTTACTACTTGAACTTATTATAAGAAGTTAACCAAAAACAAATTTAAAAAAAAAATAAATATTCAATACCTTTTGGGGAAAACCCCCTTTTTTTTTAAAAATCATATTTGCTGCCTAAATTTTACTGCTGTAATAATTCTTTTTAAGTTATGATGGTCTTTAGGTTGCCATAAAGCTCACTGTAACTTATATTTCTGTCGCTCACTGTAAAAGTTATGCATCTTTATGTTTTTAAAACGCGTATTTGTTTGCTAAATGGAATAACATTTAGACAGGAATTCAAGTGAAACAGGCGATCGCAAACTGCAATCGCTACTGGAAATGAATTACATTAGAACGTTTCTTGATAAAAACATCGTGACGTCAGCGTGACGTTTGCCTATGAAAAACGAGCTAGATAAAACGTCACAGCCTACTTGGCGAATAAGAGGAGATCGCTGACTGCTTGTGAGCTCTTATTGGCTCCACCCGTAGTGACGTCAGTGCCAAGTTAAGTTGATGATAATGTAATTCACTTCCAGTAGCGATTGCAATTCGAAGCCATTGCAATGGTGTTTCACTTGAATTCCTGCCTTAGTTACATCTTTTAGTATAAAAGCGAAGCGAAGTAAATTTCAAAAGATTAAAATTAATTGCTTCAAACAATCTAGTGACTAATAATAACTGAACACATCCAATTGAAAAATTGAGAAGAGCTTTTCTACAATAAGGCATAGTAAAATCATTTACAAGGAGATACACCACTTTTACAACGAACATTTGTTGAAATGATTGTCATAATAATTTCTGAGCTAAATGAATAGAACACTAACATTACTTCAAAACAGGAAAATAATTCAATCAGTTTTCTTATCACTCTACTTCACATTTTCTGTTTTACTTCATTTTTTTCTGAAAATAATGTTTCGTTTTGTAAAATGCTGCTTCTAGCCAGAATATGGGACTTTAGCCGTCCCGTATCAAGGTTCACCGGGACGCGGGACAATATTTCAAAAAACGGGACTGTCCCTTGAAATCCGGGACGTCTGGCAACCCTGACGGTGGCCATCCGTCTTGATTTTTGAGGCCATATTCGTTTTCTTTACGGGTCGTTCAGGGCCGAATTCAAGTGAAACACTATTGCAATCGCTTCGAGGCGATCGCAATAGACCGAAATTGCAATCGCTACTGGAAGTCGAATTACAATAGAATCGCATCTCGGAGCGATTGTAACGTTTCACTTGAATCCAAATTTGGGAATTTGCGATTGCATTGGTGAGTTGCGATCGTCCGCGTTTCCCTTGAATTCCTGCATTAGTCAGTATAATGTTAGAATCCGATAATATAGCAAAATTCTACACGAAAAAAAAAGAAGCTTCTGATGGGATGCTTCCCCTGACTTTTGGAAATCAATGTATTTACATGTAAGTAGGAGTGATTTTTGCCATTTTTTGGCAAATTTACATTGTGTATGAGCTAATATTTAGAAAAGTGCCAATTTGAGTCCCAAGTGAATTTTCACTAGTATTTCAATAACTAGTTAAAAAAATAATTTTCCCCAGAAAGAAGATAAGGTTCTGCTTTCATTTCATCTAATAACATCAGAAAAAAATTTTTTTTTCTTCAGAAAATATTGTTTTTATACATCAAAAATCAGATCGGTAACGTGTCCCCAGTAGCAAAGCTTAGCATGCAAACAGGTCATGCGCACTTTCTAACTTCCCAAAAAAACGCACTTGCACAAAAAACGATTCCATTTTTACCCCTTTGTTAATATTTTACTTCATTTTTATTTTAATCGATTTCTGATTTTCTAGCCGATGCGAAATAAGCGTGTCCCAAGTTCCGCCGTCAGAGTGGTAACAATAACTTCCGATCTATGTTTAGGCTCCCAAAATCATTTCCTGCACCTATACCACGTGATACTGAGTACCTGGTGGGATGTTTTATCGAATCGTAATTAAAAATTTGCATTTCTGCATCTAAAATTGTAGGTAAGATTTTTTAAAGTGATTTTATAAAATGTGTGTCATTTGAGTCATCAGATCGGTAACACGCTCTAAAATGCGCAGTTTTTATTATTTTAAAAATTATTTTATATATAAGTATAGTCCTTTATTACAAGTGAAAAAACCACGTGTTTGATTTTGGTTTAGTGCGATCGACTCGGAAATAAAAAAAAAAACTTTGTCAGTTTGTCAGATCGGTAACAGTCAGAGCGGTAACATTGAAAAACAGCGAATATGTTACAGAACTAACTCACACGTTTCAGAATTATAAAAAGCAAAAATCATAGGTTTTAGCCATATATATTGAATATTTTTGTTCTTAAAAAATGAAAAGCAATGAGTTTTAGTACAATTGCTTCATTTGTGGTTTGTATGACCTAACAATAGAAGTTAGTAAAATAAGAAAAATTGACACTGCAGAAATTAAGTTAATTAATTATTATTATTTTATTTATTTATTTATTTATTTTTTTTTTTTGGTGCTTCAATTTCTCATAACTTCGCTAAATAACTAGATAATAACTAGCATGCTAAATTTGAATTTCTGATCAAGAAATTAAATTTCCTGCAACTAATTAAAGAAAAGCAAGCAGCAGAGTTGTGTGTTGAAAAAGTTGAAGTTGTGTGTTGTTTCAAAACAAAACAAATGTTTTATTAGCTTGGATTTGGTAATCTCATAATTTATTTTATCTAAAAACCTTATCGCTCATTTTTATTTCCAAGAAATGCTTTTTTATAATGAAATTTGATTTTTTAGCCTAATATATATATTTTAATATAATTATCTTAATTCTATGTTAAAAATGCAAGGAAATGATATCATATTTAGAGATGTTAACGAAGACTGAAAGCATAAACTCAAATATGTAGCTCATATTAACATCAGATCTGTAACATTCATCAGATCTGTAACGGCTTAAAAGTGAGTAATCTAAGGAGGGGGTAAATAACTTCCTTGACCTCCCCCTTTTATTTTCTTGCATTTAGACCCAATTTAGACTTAAAATCCAATATTAGTTTTTTTCTGCAAAAAAATTTTTTTTTTCAGAAAACTCCAACTTCAAATTGGCACTTTTCTAAATATTGGCTCGTATACACCCTTTGCCACCCCCCAGGAAAATTCGAAATGGTCCTACCCCCCCCCCCCCCCCCCCCCCACACGCAGTTCTTCTGCCACCCTCCTTTTTTGGTGCACTAGCTGCCTATGCACTGAACTATGTAAAGTATTTATCAGGTGCATTTTTGAATACTATTTGGCACTCCAAATTTCGTAAGGTGACAGTGTCGCAATTGCGACATGATAAATCTACCACCCGAAATTCAGAAACTTTTTACTTTTCACTTGATACTTCTGCCCATCTTTCACGCAGTGATATCATATTAAAATTGCCCAATTTTTGAAATTACATTAATTGTTTTATTAAACTTATTCGTTAAACTGAATTTAGACCTATTTTATCAGGTCTTATCTTTATTTTTACAAAATAATATTAAACTAGGTTAAGTTATGGTTAAAGCAAAGTTCAAAATTTTGAAGCTATAATTTTGCCTAACAGTCTGCTTTTTAGTGTTTTTCATTAATTTCGCAAAATAAAGCTACTAATGATCTAATGGACACGTTAATTCGCATTTAGGTTTTGAATTAACTTACTCAAAAATTGTTTTTGCCGTAATCCAGGTATTTTTTACTATGAGTTTGTACTTTTGTCCACGTTTCATATAAGGATAAAGTATTAAATGTGCAAATTACAATTTTTAATTAAGTTAATTTTTAAGTTTATTTGATGAGTTATACTGAATTTAGAACTATATTTTCAGTTACTCATCCTTATTTTCATGGAAAAATGTTAAACCGCGTTATGATTAAAACAAAATCAACAATTTTTGAGTCTACAATTTTGTCTTGCATATTATGTGTGTAACAATTTATCTTCAGTTTTTCGAAAAAAGTAACCGTTAAACAAAAACTCTCTTAGAACACAAATTGTTCAAAAAATTGTTCCTAAGTCACTTAATTAATAAGTTTACCTAACAAACCAAACTATACTTCTAAAATAAAAAAGAATTATCATACTGTTTCAAAAGCCTTACGGATTTGTCTGTTTATACCATTTTCGTAACAGTAAATAATGCAATTACCATTAAGCAACAGCATTCAACTGTTGTGGTTTTTTATTACGCACCTGCAGAAATACGATGCTGGTACCTTAGCCTCAATTTAACTTCACTTCACTTCAATACTTTTTCACTATCGTCTGCTCGTCTTTAGAGTTTGAGCAGCTGCTAATATTTGGAACGTTCTACAGCTGATAGGAATGACGTTCGCCGCTGTCATCTGAACTAAAATTCACATTTATTTCAAAAACTGAAAGTGAAAATTTGAAAAATGAAGAATTAAATACCGACTGCTAAATACGGGCGGATCTTAGAAAATAAGGATAATCGTCATTGAGTCACTCATTTATGTGTGTTAGTTTCCTCACGTAGGTTGAAACTTGAAGCATCTACACCCTATGTTTTTATTTTTAAAGAAAGTTCCGAAATCAGTTGGCTATGGATAATGTTACGAAAAGGAGCTCGGATTTGTTGATTTTTTGTATCGGGTGATAAGGAATGACATAAATATGAGGTAAGTTGCTATAATACGATTATCTGTTTGTTTTGGTGCGATAATTTATGTTGATGATAATGTTTGAGAAAATTGTGAAAGAAAATGAAACATGATGTTCGAAGTTTAGTATTAATTTCAATTGAAGCATCCCAGTTTGAATGATACTTTTATTTCAGTAATTGTAAGTATTTTGAAAATTTATCCTTTTGGATGCTTGGTTGCGAATTTCTGTAGCAATTAAGAGCCCTTACAAATGTTTATCATAATATCTACTAATATAATAGATGTTACGATAAACAAATACACTGAAAAAACAATTGAGGGGGCAAGTGGATAAAGGTGATACGTGACATTTGAATTTCGCCGTTTTACGCAAATTCAAATTAGTGTGTGTTCAATTGTTTTAACTCACAAACACAACTGAAGGGGCAAGTGAATAAAGGTAATGTGTGACAATTTTTTAAATTTCTAGAAAAAGCTTTCAAAAAAATAAAATATCACCTGATCCTCTTCATCCATGGTTAAAAGTAAGTTTTTCCACAATTGTCACATATCACCTTTATCCACTTGCCCCTTCAATTAATAGTTGGTGAAATAAAAAACATAAACTTATTTGGTGTATATTTCTGTCGTGTTAAAAGTTAATTTTGTAAACAGAAAGTAAACAAAATAAAGAAAAGTATTTAGATATTCCCTTTAACCTTTTTGTGTAGCGTGATGATTCAGATTTTTTTCTGTTACATCTTGTACAAGATTAAAAATATTTAGTTTTAAGTCTGCTCTTACGTTTTGTATTTTAAGTCAGATATCTCATACCGAATACTGTTTTCAGTTTAGTGATTTATTTTCATTCCCACGTTAGAAAATTATTATTTCATTATTAAATAGTTGGATTTTTTATCAGTTTTAAAAGCGTTAAATATAATTTTGAGCAAAATATAGTGTTAACGCAAATAAACGCATTTTTTTAAAAAGTTAGTCGTTGGGGAAACATTAAAACAATTATTCGATTTGAAATATGGCTCTAAAACGGAGGTTTTCCAAAAAAAAAAAAAAATTGTTGAACTTCTGGAAAGAAAAATTGTATTGACTCTTTTAACCAAATAGAATCCAGTTTTTGGAAATGTTTTGGTTGATTAATAATAATAAATAATTGAATGATAATAATGATAATAATAACAGTATTAATGACAAAACAATTCGATGGAATAATAATATCACTAAGCACACAAGTTTTGATGAAGAGTTACAGTTGTAATGTGAAACTTTGATGCTCTGAAACGGAAGAGATAAAAAATCATTTAAGATAGAGTAATATGTTGATATTAAACAAATGTCGGTGGAACAAATATTGGGAAAAAAAATACTGAATTGTAAGACACTTAACGGCAGCTGCTAAATGTATACTTTAGATCAGGGGTGGCCAACCTTTTTGAGAAGAGTGCCACTATCTAGGTGAAAAAAGTTCGGCGTGCCACTTTCAATTTTTTCAATAAGCTGAAAATTTTTAAAAAGTTAAAAAAGATTATTTGCTGACTGACTCGGTGATTTTCTAGCACATTTTTAGCTAGTACAATTAACTAGTAAATTTTTTCACGTCAGTCTGAGGGGTGAAAATGATAAAAAAATGAAAAAAATCCGAGTATAAGAGATAGCGTTAAAAAAACTTTTATACGTTCAGTCAGTATAGGGTTGTGCTTAAAATATAAGCAAATAACAAAAAAAAAAAAAAAATTCTAAAAATCAAATGGTCAGTAATTAATATAGCTTATGGATGGGTCCCTCTTTTACCCCGTCGTTAATTTTAGAATTAGTTCTTGAAAAAGCTAACACATATCAGGGTTTTAAGTGCTATCAGTTAGCATTCAATACTATTATAATTCTTTTTATATTCATTAAAAAATATATTTGTTCACAAACATTTTTTGAACAAAATTTACGACAGCACCAGATAGCTAAAGCGTGTAAATAAAAAAAAAGTTGTTGGTACAAATTTGCAAAATTCAATGTAATTTGGATGACTGGCAGTGGAAGTAGGCTTTTATACTTGATTTCCAATGCTATAAGAAGCAACATGTCGGCAATTTTAGTTTGGATTTTAGGTAGACAACAAGTAATGTCTTACAAAGAAATAGACGAAGAATTTGAAAACATCAGTAATTTTTTGTCATCTTAAAACTCATCAAACCTATAAATTACTGAATGCATACTTCAAAACAGATGTAAATTTTTTACTATCAATCCTGAGGACATAATTAACTTTGGGTAGCTACTTCCAGTATTGATGTGAAATGTGTTAATCTTTTTTCTCCAAAGTCAAGAGAAAGAAATTGTTTGTAAGTTTTATTGTAAAGGAATGTGTATGATCTATATGGGTTTAGGAAACAATTTTTGTCCTAAAATCTTAAATTTGAATTATTTAGGCGCCAGACAATAAAGTATGAAATAGCTGAATTTAATTGCTAATCTTCATTCGTAAATAACATTCCCTTATTCCTTCAAGATATTTTAAAACACATTCCATCAAATTCTAAAACAGCATAAGTATTTTTCATTTATATAGCAATCGCACATTTCAATGAAGGAGTAACTTGTCAGCCTTTATACCTTTTTACTTCCTTTTACGTAGTAAAGGAAGTATTGTGATCGCGAAAAAAATCACTCAAATTTGAGTCTAAATTTTGATTTTGCTCACCCCGAATGAATGTTCAGTAGTTTTTTCTACCTGTCAGCACTTGCATATGTACCTACCAACATATAAGTCATCTCACTACAACCAATTAGATTTCGCGCTTACGTGCACCACTGACATCATGCGCAGATGTTTTTTTTTTTTTTTTTTCGGAATAGCATTTGCGCACCGGTTAAAATAATTCACAAAAAATATATAACTGTGTCAAAAAAAAAAAAGGTCAATTCCTATGTTTTGAAGCATGTTCTTTCAGAAAAAAACACTTTTGAAATTTCGGAAACTCCCCCATTGTGTTGGCTATGGGTATGTCAGCCTCCTGAAACATGTCAGCTCATGGTTCTATTTTTTTGAGTAAAGAGTCTTAGTTTTTGGTATTATGTTCTCAATTTTTAAAAATTTTCTACAAGTCTTCGCGTGCCACTTCAGCTGCTCTGCCGTGCCACACTGTGGCACGCGTGCCGCGGGTTGGCCACCACTGCTTTAGATTATGCAAAAAACTGCATATTTTTTTTTTTGGGTGTACGTTCAAAGATTGTCCTAATTTTTTTTCTTCTTTCCTTTTTCACAATAGCATCATTCTTGCTATTTTCTTGTCACTTCACCCTTTCCGACAGAACGTGCAAAAGTTCGGAACAGAAAATTAGTACCCTGGGGGTCCTAAAGGGTAATTATCATCAGTAGTCATGAACAGGGTGCGGAAGTTGATGACGTAACAAGCCCGTAATAATGTTCTAAAATCCACAAAAAACAACACAAAGAGTGCATTTTAGGTCGATAAAATGCTGGTAAACGCGTTATGAGATCAAAACGCCATTGAAAGCAGTTTATTTGTTTATTATTATATTTTTTATATCAGAAGAGATGCAACTGACTTTTTTTCTGAGCTGAAACTGCTTAAGGCAGGTATTCAAGTGAAACAGTCGATCGCACATTACAATCGCTACTGGAAATGAATTACATTAGAACGTTTATTGATAAAAACATCGTGACGTCAGCGTGACGTTTGCGTGACGTTTGCCTATGAAAAACGAGCTAGATAAAACGTCACAGCCTACTTGGCGAATAAGAGGAGATCGCTGAGTGCTTGTGAGCTCTTATTGGCTCCACCCGTAGTGACGTCATGCCAAGTTAAGTTGATGATAATGTAATTCACTTCCAGTAGCGATTGCAATTCGAAGCGATCGCAGTGCTGTTTCACTTGAATCCCTGCCTTAATATAATTTCCTCAACGAATACGCTATAAGATACTAGCTACTTTGCAGATTGTGTTTCTGTTGTTGTTTCTGAAAATACTCCGATTCCCGAGCAGACACAGCTACCCGATTTAAGGCGGAACAAGTACAGCTTCCGTTTTAACAAACGCCATTTTAGGTGGAAGTCCGATTTAGCTGAGAGCGCTCTGTTTTTTTGATCCAGACCAAGGGCATAGCAAACCCCTGGTCTAGGGACCCTCAGAGACATTTTTTCACTTGGAGGATTTTGTGACCACGACCCTTATTTTACGTCGCCCAGCCACTATTAGTAATGACTGTGGATCTTTGATCGGTTAGGATCGAACCCTGGGACCCTCCGGTTACGAGTCCGACGCTTTACCGATCGGGCTAATACGGCCCGTACTATCTTTGAAACTATCTTTGTACTATATTTGAAAATTGGTCCTGAAAACCTTCTGACTTAGAGTTCAAAAATTGAATATGCGAATCAAACGTTATTTTAATCAGAAATTTAAACAAGCAGAGTTAAAACCGAAAAATGCCTTTAAAATGAGTGGGTATATGTGTGTGTGTATATATATATATATATATATATATATATATATATATATATATATATATATATATATATATATATATCTTTAACACGTAAACCGAGCTGTTAAAATCTTTGAAAGGCGTACAAAAACGGAAAAAGCGGCAGAAAATGTAAAATAAAGATAATGCATAAAAATTAATTGCCACCAACTTGAGCCGAGATCATTAAAAGAGCATCTTCTTCAAAGATTGATGGAAATTTTCCCAACACCCCTGGCTGTGACCTTAGCGCCCCTGGTGTAATGGCCATCGCCCTCTTCTTCTGTGTTTTGGATTTGCATCGACCTTTTGGAATTTCGTTTATGCGTGACAGAGCATTGTTATTGTTGTTCTGCGCTTGATGTATTCACAGCATTAGTCACGATGATGTCGGAACAATTCTCATTTGATGAATCGATTATACTTTCATAAATCACGAAATAATCTTTATCGTTCGTGATATCTTGATATTTATCACTTTCTATTTAATCATAATGCTTTAAATCTCACGCGAGATGCATGATAAGTTAAAATTGAAAGAGAAATCATCTATTACCCTTCCGGTGTTATTTCTTTATATTTTGATAATCTGAATACAGAGATCAAAACAAGAGAACAAAGTAAAAAAAAAATTGTAACTCAAATGAGATCAAAGATGTGGACTGTACAATTTCCTCCAGAATACACCGAACTTACTTTTTCTCATTCATATTAACCGTTGTTGAGTTGGTTGGGGAGTGTTCTCGAAAGCGAATGTTACTTGAAATTAATAATATCGGATGACGTCCAATAGTTCAAAATAAATCATTGTGCCAAAGCAGTATCAAGAGTAAAGTAGAAGAACTTGCTCTGAAACGGGTAGTGCTCTCCTGTGGTCCTGATGGAAAGACACTTGCTGTTGCCATTATAGCGCCTTCACGTATTCGAGCCGAATTTGTAGGGCTGCAACTAAGTTCCCTTATAAAAAAATAATTTCCAAATGCAACAAGTTTGTTTCTAAAGTAGTCTTCCAGTTTAAAAAAGCATATATCTCATGATACTGCAGTACCAAAGACATGCATATCATGGACTATGCATATGAACTGAAGAGCGAGGGTCGGGAAAGGATAAAGCATCGTCACTTGCTTACATCGGCTTCCGTTATGGTTGATATTTTGTCATTCCTCAACCCACAGGCAAATACAATGAAATGCAAAATGATGAAAAGTAAAAAAATGCATAAAATACTGTAAAAGAAATGATGCTCACATTTAGAGAACAGATAACGAGAGAGTAACATCCTATCCGTTCGGACAGTTCATGGCTTACACTTGATAAAAAATAAAATTGATGCAATTTTCAAGGAATTTCAGACTTATATAATTATTCAAGGATTCTAGAACACTTCAAAATATTCAAACTACTTCATCTGCACTTTCCAGTCTCTGACATTTTAATACTTGATTGTACAGCTTTACAGAATTGTTTTAAATTTCTCGTGCTGACAGATTGACAGTATGCAATAAAAATAAGATAAAAGTAAAGAATATTCAATAAATAGCAAGATATGAAATATGTGTAACAAACATTTCAAGCAATATGTTAGAAAAACGTGAAAGCGACAATTTTTACATTTTTGATGCATTATGGAGCAATGAGCTAAATTTGGCACATTTTGACCCTTTCCGCATTTGTTAGAAATTTAAAAATTAAAGATTAAAGCTACATTTCCCGAGATTTTCAAGCATCGACGTACGAAATTCATTTCGAGGAAATGAAATTTATTTCTTCAAGTACCGTAAAATGGGGTGTATAGGAACAGCGGGGTCAATCGGAACAAAACTTCCCGACCGTACAAAGAAATTCTTCATAAATATACTATTGAGTATTTTTCGCCATGAATTTTTTTTTTAGAAAGGTAAGATCATAGGAAGTAGGAAAAAAATACTTTTGTCAATCTGGCAACGCTACTGGCTTCTAAAGAGGGCTGCACGTTGAATGCTAGAAAACATCACATTTTCATAGACTGCAAAACTTCATATGCAAGAACAAACCTTCTTATATTTAAAAACTATGAGTGGTATGTTTCAATTATACATGTATCTGAACAACAGAATACCACATCAGAATTGACATTTTTTATAAATTGTGTCATAAAAGTGAAGAATTCTGAAAAATGCCATAGGAAAAAAATTTGCGGGGGGAATCGGAACACTTAGTTCTGTTGTTCCAATTCAAACTTATTTGAAGGAAACTGTTTGAAAAATCAAGATTCTAACCCTAATTCTTCTAATCAAGACAAGGACAAGGATTTATTACTGTTTATCCCTTCTCGTGAGCAACTAGATCTTAGAATGACAAAAGTTGCAGATTTAAAAAGATTGTTTCTCCAGGAGACTTCTTTTTACTTAAAATAAAAGGGGGAAAGTCACATGGACTTTATGTAGTAAACGTCCAGCACACAGACAGTGATGAATAAGCGAAAAAATCTTTCAGGACAATCCCCGAAACCCAGAAATTTCAAAAAACTAAAGAAAAGGTAGAGTTCATCCCAGGAGATGTTATGAAAAAACTTAAGCCAAGTCACAATTGCAAGTTTTAAGGACAAGTACATATTTGTGGACGATATGAGTGACTTCCATTCATGTTAAATCTTTGTATTTCAATTCAGAAGTATTTCTTAAAATTACTTTTCATTTTTCATAAGTTCAAAATTATTTTGAATTTTCACAAATTATAAACGTTTACTGGTACTGAAATTATACATTTATTTGACAGTAATTATCTGTTCTTATTCTCCCCCATCAATATTACTCATGTTTGTGAGACCTATTACAGATTAAATTGAAAAAAATAAAAATTTTAACAAGTGTTCCGATTGACCCCTATCAGCGGGGTGATTCGGAACACCCATTATTTGCTATATATTTTAATAGTAATTGTTCAAAATCTTTTGTCTTTGCTTGGAATATCAAAAGTAAAGCAAGACCGAAGTTTTTATCCAAAAAATAAAATTAAAAAAAAATCTTTTAACTGCTTTTTTTACAATCAAAGCTGAAAAGTGTTCCGATTAACCCCATTTTACGGTACTTTTCATTTCATTTGGGAACAAGTCACATAATATTTCAAGAGTTGAGGGCCACAATAAAGAGGGGGCTTTAAGCTATAGCTTTTGTTTAGATTATAGGTAATTCCAGCACTGAATATTCCGAATGAAACTACAGATTTTTCCGAATAACGAACTACGAATATAAACGTTACCGTTACACACATGCCTGCATTTAATTAGACGGGCTATTAAGCATTTATAAAACACAGTAATAGTTGAAAAATAGTCTCAAAATTTTTGGAATTGACAGACAAAATTGGCTGAGTTTGGAGAATTTTCGGGAGGCTACGGTGACCTCCCGTGACCTCCCATCGGGGAGTCCGTGACATTAAGTCTTTTTTTATTTCCCAAGAAAGTGGTTTTGGGATTTCATACCTTTTAAAACTGGTGATTCAGTTGCAAATTACTGTTTCAGGTTTGATTTCTTCTCTTCCGTGCATAGTAATTGAGCGATTAAAAAAATACCAGAGTAATTTTTATGCAACTATTTCATTCCTTTGGAAAATTGTTTTTCAAAAGTTTGGAACGATCTATCTGAAGTTTAATTTCGACGGTCTTTTACAAAATTTAATCGAGCTTTCACAGCTTAGAGTATGATTTGAGAAAAATAAATTTTTTCTTTAAAAGATTTAATGATATAATTCCATTCGAAAGTTCTAGTTAAGATTCGTTTATACCTATCTAAAAAAATAATTGCCACATTGGGAAAATAATTAATTGAAAAAAAAAGCCGTAACATAAACATGTTTTGCATCATTTCATGTTTTGTATCATGCTTTGCATCACAAGGCTGTACCCACAAGAGGACCATGTGCAATGTCCGTACTGGGAAAATTGTGGACTATACCGTGTTGATATATTCTTTTTTTTTCTTTTCTTTTCTGAGTCAGTACTTCATATAAATAAATAAATAAATCATTACTACTATACAAATAAGTAAACGCGAAAACTGGTCTCTGTATATTGGCGGGAACAGAGCTGTAATGTTCCCATATCACTGTACCCAAACGCAATGCGAATGCGATTACACCCAGATGAACTGTAAAAAATGAATGTTTTTTTTAACAGTATAATACAGTTAATTTTATAGTAATAAACTAAAAATTACTGATTTTACAGTTTATTACCTTGCATTTTGCAGTTTTAAACTGGAACCTCTGCTGCCAGTATTATACTGTTGCTTTTACAGTATAATAAAGCTTAATTTTACAGCAATGAACTGTAAAATTACTAAGTTTACAGTAAGATACTGTAAAATTGCTAGTTTTACAGTTTATTGCTGTGCATTTTAATTTTAAATTGGAACCTCGGCAGCCAGTATTATACTGTAAAAACAGCAGATCATTTTTTGCAGTGTGAGTACTTCAGCTGATTCTTCATGGAACATTTTATGGATTACTAGCGGTACCCGCACGGCTTTGCCCGTGGTATAAAATTAAAAGTTCATTTGTAAAATAATTGATATAGCAGACAAAATGATCTATTTTAGTTATAATTCAACTATAATTCCTTCAAAGTATGATATAAAAATCTGATATGGACCCCACACTACTTAATTTTACGTGTAAATTGCTTAGTAGATGCCTTAAGTGCTAAAATAGTGCTTGGAGTGAGCAAGATAACAATTCAAACATTTGTATCCTTAGTTTGCTACAAAACAATGCAAAAAAATGTTTTACAATGATTAATCTCCTAAATATCGCCGATTTTAACATAATTCAGTGGATTTTTAATCGTCGCCAATAGCGCCAAATTGAATCAAAAAAAAAAAAAAAATTTTTTTTCGCCAAATTGGTGTCAAACACTTGGCGACCAAAAGCTTGGCGACATATTGCCAAGTGGTCGCGCCAATTCATATCACTTTTGTCTGCATTGAAAACACTGATTGACCCCATAAAAGGGGTAAAACACCCCCTTGGGGACATTCGAATGCAACATGCACAAAAATAAGCCAAAAGAGAAAATAAGAACAATTTTGTTGCTCACAGAAACCAACAGAAATCTTACCAAAGTTTAAAAGAAGAAAAAAGTTTTCTTTCCTAGCTTTAAAAACAAAACAATACATTTTCCGAAATGAAACACTTTAAAAAGAACGATGCAATAACGCAATTGATACGATATTTGGTTAATCTGTGCATTAGGTACCCTTTTCTCGCTAAATGGGCGATAGGCGCGCCAAGCGTGGTAACCCTGGCTATTTTAAACGTAAAGTACTAGTGTGGATCCAGCTGCTAACTTTCAATGGGTTCATTGTGAAATGTGAGCACACAAAACAGAAGGGGGAAAGCATAAGTAATATAATGGGGACCAATAAAGTACAAAATAGGGACTTGTTTCTTCTATTATAATTCCTTGAAATTAAAGTCCGATAACTCGGAGATATTTTAACTTTTTCTTTGAATAATTGTTCTAGTTACTATTTAACGATTATACACACTGAAGAAGGCCTTGTAACCGCTACAGATATACGTCTTTTTCGTCATTACATTACATGAATTTTTCTCACAAAATCTGCTTCAAACTTTGATAGAGGGAAATTTTTATCTATTTTTGTTACATTGGAAATTATTTTTTGCTTTAAAAGTGTTTCAGAAAAGAAATTCATCCAGGACTTAAAGTTATTCAAAATATTTGCTTAACCTTTAATCCTACCCTTTCGGATGGAGTCTTACTTTGCTTAAGCATTGATGTATTGTAATACCTTCAGCTTTAGAAAAGTATTAACTTATCAGAGATGGTCATGTAACGTATTATGAACGAAATAGATATTTTTAATACCTCTACAACCGTATTTCACGTAGTAAAAATTGGAGCAATGCATAAAAATGCAGTCTTGCTCTTGCATATGTTTAAGCTGTTTTGCACTATTTTTACGCTATTTCTTCTTCTTCTTTTTTTAAATAAAAATTTAGCATCATGAAAAGTGACAAGAAAAAGCAATTTGAAAAATATGCTATGTCATTTTTAAATACATACCGTAAAAAACTATCAATGCGAAAAATCAATGTAGTACGTATTTTTTCATTTCCTGACACATTCCATTTTATCCTTAGAAAAATCAGTAACTATTTTTCTATTTTATAGAATTGATCTCTAATGTGGTCTTTATTGTTTTCGTATAATTCTCTCTTTAAAAATTATTTTTACTCTTACTCTTTTAAACAAATGTAAAGGAATATTTTTACTCTGGCGGATAGTAACAGATCGTGAACCTGGTGGAAAGTTGTTTCTGACCATCTCATAAAAGGTTAAGCAATTTCTCAGGTCCTATCAACGGTGTAATTTTCTTCATGACTGCAAAAGCCATCGGAATCACATTTCTACGACACGATGGAAGACAATGGACTCGAGAGCTGCGATTGTCTTTTTGGCTAATTGTTCGGATATCGGTGCGCTGTCATCAGGAAAGTTGCACAAACGCATCCACCATGATGAAAGCCCCGATAACGGTAAGTGCTATTAAATCCGCAAACACAACCCAAGCGCTCCCCACCAGGAATACAAACACGAAATCAAAAACCTTATCCCCCGTAATTAGATGCAACTCTGAGGATGCTTGTTTGTGCTATGAATGATGAACTTCTGAAGCAGGGGGTCATCGGTTAATTTGGCTTTTTTTTCTCTCTCTCGTCAGCCATCTCCGCGTGGAGTTGCAGAGTCTGAAGCGACGTTTGGTCGGTGGATATGGGTTCGACCTGACCCGCTTCTGTGCCGGGTGCTGGGTGCAGTTCGGCAGGATCACGAGACGTGGGTACACGTGTAGTGTGTGCAAACGGAAGGTGTGCAAGACTTGCAGGCATTTCGTGGGAGCGAGGCAGTGGATTTGCGTCTTGTGCCATCGGAAAAAGTAAGTCAGATTTAAAAAATTGTTTTTTAACACAAAAAAAAAAAAAATCTTATTCACTAGTCAATCAAGTCTTTAAAATTTTGTGCAATACCTTAGTATTGCAGTGTGGAGAAACTAGGAGGTTCTTCAGATGCTGTTCAATAACCAATCAAGTGTCTAAAAGTTTGTGCAATACCTTAGTAACTCAGTGTGGAAGAGCTAGGAGGTTCTTCAGATGCTATTCAATAATCAATCAAGTCTCAAAAATTTTGTGCAGTACCGTAGTATTGCAGTGTGGAATAACTAGGAGGTTCTTCAGATGCCTCAGAACGGGCTCAAGCCGCCTAGGCAAAAGACAGCGACTCTAAATCCCCAGACCCGTTACAGCAGGTAAAATTTTCACCAGGGGTGGTTTGGTGATAGAGAGCCATAATTTTCTATTGGGAGGGGGTAAGGATTCTTTCACGTATATATTTGGATAATTGAATCAGTGGTTAAGTGAATCAGTCACTTTAATGAATCAAATTGCCAAAAACATAACCATATGCAGCTTTATTGAATTAGTCGCTTTACTGAATGTGTGTGTGTAACTATTCTAAGATTGACAATATGGTTTAATATTGAGAGCTCAGGGACAGCAAACCCACTCAAAACTCTCCTCTCTATGCTCCTGTATTGACCACACATGGGATTTGAATGAGCCTAAAATGGGCTGATCTTAGTTTCCGACTAGGTTGTCATAAGCTCTCCTTGGTTTAGGTGAACAACCGAAGAGAAGGTTTTCAAAATGAAGTCCCTCCAAACGCATAAACTCAAGTTATGATCACTATTCCTAATATTTTGAAATGCGTATATATATTTATGCATATGCGAATAAAAATGGTTATAATCCAGATCCACATCCTTCTACGGAAAACACTGTGTTACTGGTTCTAATCATTCTTTTTCCAAAATGCTTGAGGACTAAGTTGATCTGGTGGAATGGTTCGTACAGATCAGGCGTATCAACCTCCCATGTTTGGGAGGACACAGTTTGAGATGTGGTGTGTATACGGTGATGGACGTGATACTTTTTCAGTCACCACTTAGGAAGACTTTAGCATTCGTTTCCAACTTGGCCGGCATGATCCGGGGTGTTTAGAAAAACAATTCATGCCGTAAAGATCACTGTGCAGAATTTTTCTTATACAGTCAAACCCCGCTATAACGAATCCTCAACCGGCTTAAGAGATCGCTAAAGCCGAAGGTTTGCTATATCCGATTTTTCAAAAAAAAAAAAAACTGTTTCGCTAATACTTGAAAAAGGAACCTGTCAGTTACACGATGTTTCCATTAGTAAATAGGGCAATCAAGTGAAACAATTAACCATCTTGTACTCAATAAATTAATTACAAAATTTACCTCTCTCTCTTTTTTTTACGATTTATCCATAGCATGGAAGAAAAATGTTATTTTCGTTTGTAAACTTTGAATTTTATACACATTTCGCCTAATATTTTTAGTCAACTATTGCAAACTATTCCGCAACATGTTGAGTTATAGTTTCAGCCACAAAAAAAATGTTCAAAGCATTGACAACAAAGCAATAAAACCAAAATTGAAGGTCATGAAAGGTCCAGTTGTTCTTACTAAAGTTTTTTGAGACATTCAGAAAACACCGAGACTCATAAAAAAAGGTTCTTTGTACATGTTCAAAGTCAAAAATTATTTCCAATAAAATTTATTTGAAGTGGTATTTTTGAAAATTTTGGATTGCAATAGCCGATTTTCTAGTTTTTGGGGAGAGAGTTATAAGAGTCAGAAATTGCATTAATTGCATATATGACTTCAGTTCGGACCATTAAAATCGTTTGCTACGATCGGGGAATTTCTATTGTGGGGTTCGACTGCATTCATATAAGAAAATCTCTGGATAGTTGCATGATTAAATGCTTAATGCTTAACTGTGCACCTTATTTTGAGCATTTTTGCAATTGAAAGAATGCATTTAATGCGTACGGTTTCGAAAAATAAAAGTCTTACAAGTTAAACGGGAAAACGCTGCATACAAAGTGTACAATTAAAGTTGTCCGTTTAGACTTTCTTGGAGCATAAAGTTCGTTTTAATAAACAAAAACATTGGAACTTTGTGTACAGATTATATGAGTCAAAGTGAGAAGAAATATCCAATGAGAAAGCTGTAGTTCAAAATTTTTATCTCCAGCTGCTGGCTCCTTATCTTCTTCTTCAAAAGCGATTTCACATCCTGAAAAATCTAATTCGATCATGAAACGATTCGAGTTCGAAAAAGTTGGAGAATTCTTGATTTATGTTCTGCATTTTTCATGGTTAAGTCTTCCATATCCTTCTTTAACTTATTTTTATTTTTACCTTATTATTATTATTATTTGCAAAATATATTGCACCAGAAATGTAAAAGTAGCTTAGCAGTACCGAAATCTGGCACTTGAAACTTTAATTGATTAATCAAAGAGTAAGAATGACCTATCTGAACCAGAGGCGGGTCTAACGGTACGCGGACTAAGCGGCCGCGAGGGGCCCCGAAATTCTCCTAGAATCTAAAATTCGAATGCACTGATTTTAGATATAACTGCAACATGTAGCTAAACGAACGAGCTTTTTTGCAGCCAGAAACTAATACCAATAGGCTAATAAGGTCCAACGTAGGGGCTCCGCTCTGGGGGCCCCAAATTTGTTTCATAAATATTTTAAAAGACGATGACCTACGCTCGACTGGAATTTATATCAATAGGCCTATGTGGACCGGCTTAGGGGCCCCCAATTTCGTTCACCGTTGTTTTAAATTACGATATTATGCTATAGGGCCCCAAAGTTCGACTGGATTCTAAAGCTGCTAGAGGGATGTCTTGCACATTTCCGAACATGGAGACACTTTTGAAAATATTTTTGACAATACCTATGTCAAATGCATCAGGTGAAAGATCGTTTTCTGTTTTAAAAAGAGTAAAAAATTATTTACGTAGTAAAATGGGAGAAGAGAGGCTTAACAACTTAGCCATACTGTATATTGAACAGGAACTGTTGAACCGCGTCGACACGGAAAACATAATTAATGATTTTGCTGCAATTAAATCTAGACGAAAATTTATATGAGGTATGTAAATAAAAAATATTGGTAAACTGTATTGGGTTTTTTTCTCGGGGGGGGGGGATTTTTTCTCCCCTTTTTTAGAGTGGGGTGGAGGGGGCCCCAAAACTTTTACCG